>JAADWP010000428.1:0-23230 GCA_023336215.1 Globisporangium iwayamae
AATGGGGTTGTTAGCACGGCAGAGGGATACAGTATAGTCAGTCACATAACATACTCAAACAGCATCGCTAAACTCCTAGTGGTCGCAAAGTTATGAGGAAAAAGGTGGGTGGCCGTATATTTTTGGCCTGGAGTGTACATTTGATATACGGATCATAAACGCCAGCTATAAAGTGGAAACCCACCTCGTTTTGAGAATTGAAGCGAGCCCAACTTCCCATTTCTTGTTTGCGCCTTCAGCTAAAAATGGCGACGAGGCTGTTTGGTGATCGCTCATTGGACGATGGTGTCCGCAAAAAGTCGCAATAAGATCGCGATTTGAGGAGAGCGTGGCAGTACTCGCACGCCGATTCGTTAAAAATGCGCAAGCCCATCCTTTCAGGTCCCTCACGAGAGTGCCATGCAAAATAAAACACGCAAACTGTCTGCTTGCGCAATCCCTGAAAGAGTGACATCAAGATTTGACCTGAGTTTGGAATGGCAACGGCGGAAAATGCTGCTCTTCATGCGTCCGTCACTCGCATCTATGGGACCGTCATATCAACCCATCGAGGAGCCCATTACCAAACGCACTGCACATACGACCTGTCTGCCTTCCTGCACACTACCTCCCATCACTACACGACCTGAGCCACCTTCTGTGATAGAAATCCTTTTACACATACCAGCTCCTAATCTAAATACTTTCGCCGCACACCAATCGTACCTGCGGCCGGATTGAGATACCCTCGGATGAGGAAGCGGCCGAACTGGTTCTTGCCTTTGCCGTATACTTCGTATTTGGCGTACGAATCCGCCGCCTCGTCCTCCTCGTAGTAGTCATCGTCGTCTTCGTCGCTCGAGTGGTCGTCGCGAGGCATCTTGAGGAAGTTGAGCTCCACCTGGTCCTCCTTGATCCGGATGATCTTGCCACTAAACTGACGAAAGTTAAAGAAGCCGCTGTACTTGCCCGAGAACGGACGCCGGTCCGAGTCGTGGCGCCCGTGCAGCGGCACCGACGTATACTCGAACTTGCTCACCCGGTCACCACCGGTTGCAAAATCCGCCTCGTTGAATCCCCAGTGGCCTGTAAACACTGCTCGCCGGCTGTTCTTGATTCGGTACGAGCCCCGCAAGATCGGAAGTCCTTCGCGATTGGCGGTGTTAAAAACCAGGTACTCGGGCGGGATCACGCGACGCATGGCCGGAGCTTTCGCTTTCTTTGGCTTCACCCCCTCAGCTCGCGAAGTCGCCAGTTCGTGTCGCGCCTTCTTGGCGTGCTTTCGCTTCTCGCCATCACTGTCCGAGTCGCTCCCGCTGGAGCTGCTGTCGCTACTGCTGTCACTGCTGCCACTGCTGCTTGAGCTGGAACTGGAGTTGCTTGAGTTGTTGCCCTTCTCCGAGCCACTGCCAATCACAAGCGTCGAGTCGCTCTCGTCGCTATCACCACCGGATCGCTTTCGCTTCGCACCGTCACTTGACTCGCTCTGACCGAGCTTGAAAGTATCCATCGTGCTCGTCGTACTCACAAACACAGGTTCGTCATCATCGTCACTCGGTTCTTCCGTCATGACTGGAATCAGCTCGTCCTCATCGTCCGCGTTTCCGTCGTCATCTTGAAACCACTGCTCGCCTGCGTCGTGCTTGTATGTGACATAAGTCTCCTCCACTTGGTTTTCCGTAGAGTAGTCTGCTGCTGCTGGAGCCTCTTCAGCCACCTCGTCTTGCTGAACTTTGGTTAGGACATTGGTCATCGGCGTCACTTCAGTCGCGTCGATAGCGGTCACATCGTCAGAGAATACCGGCGCCTCCATATCCACGTCAATGGTCTCGTGCACATCTTCGGCTGCGAAAGCGATAGCCACCTGTGTGATCGCATCGTTCTCAAGCGCGTCTGCGTCGAAGCGAGCGCTATGGTGCTCAGTTGAGTCAATCTGTAGCGATTCTATTCCTTCGTCATCAGTAACAATATGTCCATCAAGCAACAGAGTTGCTTCGTTGACTGGCTCCTTCTGCTCGTCAACCAGTTCGGCTTGCGACTTCTGTTCAGTGACCACCTCGTTGATCAGCTCAACCTCTGACTTCTGCTGATTCGCGACCGATTCGATCTCGACCTGTGGCAGCTCAGCTACCGCCTCGACCTGCTCCACCTCAACGGCCATTCGCACTTCTGTCACTGTCTCGTCAACCACGAAGTCCTCCACAACGGCGACCGCCTCCACTTTCTTGACATCATCCGCAGGCTCTTCGCGCATCACGACGTCCACGTCTTCCACTGCTTGCGGCTCCTGCAGTGTCGCCAACGGCTCCTCCGAACGCACCTTCACTTCTTCCTTCTCGACAGCAACAGCAGCAGCAGTTATGCCTGTTACAACTTCGCTCACCACTCTTACAACAATGTTCACGGAGTCGGCGTTCTCGTCCTGTGCGTCAACGGTCGCTTCTTCGAGCACCTCCATGGACGTCGTGTGCTGCATTTGTTGCAGTTTCTGCGGCTGCTGTTGACCATTGTCCGCCGGGTTCTTCTGCGTCACAGGATCCCAACTGGTGGGCACATCAGCAGTTACAGCTGGCTCTGAAGATGCTGCTGGCGCGTTCTGCGGCAGTGTGCTGTTCTCCTTGGAGCTCTCTTCCGCGCTGCTCGCCATCGCCGGTCGCGTAGGTACCTGCCCGTCACTTTCGTTCTCACGCGCGGTGGATAATCCAGATTTGAACCAAAACAAAATCGGCAACATCAAGCAAAAATCGTACTTGGTGAGTACTATCACAGTACACGCATCTCTTATCTATTGGCCAAAAATATAATTAAATTTCATATTATTGGTCAAAAAGGCAAATGGAGCTGTTGGCTGGCGGCCCAATCGTCGCCTTGGTTGGGGGGCAAGCAAACAAACCTGGCTCGCCTCCATTATTTATTGCCTTCAGTCGCCATATTGAGCTAGAAGCACGCAAGATGATCGTCCCCGTCCGCTGCTTCACGTGCGGCAAGGTGCTCGCGAACAAGTGGGAGACGTACCTCGGCCTGCTGCGCGCCGACTACACGGAGCGCGACGCGCTCGACGAGCTCTCGCTCAAGCGCTACTGCTGCCGCCGCATGATGCTCACGCACGTCGACCTCATCGAGAAGCTGCTGCATTACAACACAGGCGGTGAGTGTTCACGTCCACTCACTTGCGGTGGCGCCGTGCTCGTGTGTGGATAAGTATGCTGTGTATGGTACTAACCAGGTTGTCTTCTTATGTGCGCAGCTATTGAGCGGGGTGACGATTAAGAATTGCGCTGAACGAAAGAAAGAAGTCGACGACACACACGTGCAGAGTTCGGATTTCGGCTGCGAATTGACAACGACAGACGACGAAGCACGAAGCAGGAGAGCAACCCGTAGTGTCTGGTACAATAACCCAGCATTGCTACCAGGTCGCTCTCCGTCACGCCCCTTGCCTCATTCGTTTTAGATCCGCGCCACTCGCCAAAGCTGCCTCTCCATCTCTCTCCCCCTCTATTATAATAGTAATATGCCTCCCATACCGACCACCTTAGGTGTCTCTATTCATTCTCACTATCTCTCTCTCTCTCTCCATGTCTCTTAAATAAACACGACCTTCTCGATTGTGTCGCTGTCGTTGCTGCTGCCGCCGATGCTCTTGACGAAGCCCCAGTGGCGTAACGTGCAGAACGCGCGCAAAAAGCGCGCCTTGGTCTCCACGCCCACAGCCTCCTGCTCGTCCTTGGTCAGCTTAGCGGTGGTTTTCTTCTTGCTATTACCATTAGTCACGAACTCGTCCTCCAGTGCGTCGGCAAACGTCTCGTACCACTCGCTGATGCGCAAGTAGATACCTGCGCTCTCCTGGTAGTAGAGGAACGCGAGACTGACGTCGTTGACCCAGGACGTGCCGCCCGCGTGGCCGCCGCCGTCCTCGCCCTCTTCCTCAATCTCTAGCAGCAGGTCCTTCAGGCGGTCGTAGTAGTTGAAGTGCAGTCGATCTTCTAGTGTCTGCACGTCCGTGACCGTCACCCACTGGCGCACCTGCTGACTACTGCTGCTGTTGTGTAGCCGAGCGCGTGGCGGCTGCACGAGCGCGACGATTATGTTATCGCTGAACGCGTTCTGGAGCTCCTGACGCAGCCGCGGCAGCATCTTCTGGGTCGTCGTCTGCTTGATCGTCTCCATGGCGAACTGGCACAACAGCACGAGCTCAGATAGAAGCTTTGCAACACTCGTGAGCGGATTGCTGTCGCTATTGAGATTTGAGCTCGTCCCGACTGTAGCTCTCTTCTTCGCGCTAGCGGCAGACGCCTGGCAGATCACCTTCCAGTCATCCAGAAGACACAACGCGATCCGAATCGAACACGTCCCGAGCCTCTGCACGATCATACGCACCTTGCCCGTGTTCGCGAGCTTCCCGTCGAGTGCTGCAGCGAGGTACGACGTGAACTCGTCGCCCTGGAGCTCAATGTCGAGCCACGAGCACGCCGCGCGGAAGCATTTCCACCCCACTGCCCAGTTCGCGCGCTGCTGACGTAGCCACGAGACCTCGTCCAGCAGTACTTCGAGCCAATCGCGCTCAGGCTTGACGACGGGGAACACGAGCTCGCGCAGCTCGTCGAGTTTTGGATCGCTAAAGAGCAGCAGGTAGTCGTGCATCGTGACGGACGTCTGTAGGTTTGCCCGGCGCACCCACTGCGCAAGACGTCTCGAGGGCGCCATGACGCTCTGCAGGGGCTTCATCCAGTGGGACTCGAGACAGAAATGGCTAAGAAAACTCCAGGGCACGCACTTAAAGTGTGTGAAGTAGAGAAACTCGAGCGCATGGAGGAACATCGTGATGGACTGCGTCGTGCGGTGGCGACCGGCCACCCACCGCATGACGTCACCGCTGAGGCACAGAGGGAGGTTCGTGTCCACAATGAGCGCCTCGAGAATGTCGTCGAAGCACTTGCGCGAGTCCTCGAGCGAGAAGAACTGCATGTCGATCTGCGAGACGATAGAGAGGTTCAGGTGGCGTAGTGCCGGTGACGCCGACGACGCCACACCCACGATGAAGCCCATGCGCGAGCCAATGTCGCCATATGGTTGGTGATGATCCCGCTCGAGCGCGCTCTGGCGGGAGAAATTGGTCCAGAGCACGAGGAAATCGTCGAGCACCTGCTGGTTAAAAGCCTCGAGCTGCTCGATACAGATGAGGAAGAAGGGCTTGCGCGGGTCGTCCTCGTACTGCTTGGCGTTGAAGTGGTGGAGCTGGTAGTAGTCCTCGTGGAGCTTGAGATACCCGGAGATGCGGCGGCGACAGCGGTCCACAAGCTCCCGCTCTCTCTTGACACGCGCTTCGTGGAGATCTGCGGCGTCGCTGTGATGGACTGCAGTGCTTTGGCTCTCTGTTACTTTACCTGCGGCTTCGAGGAACACGCCGAACTTCTTCATGACCTCGTGCAGGATCTTCGCGAGCGAGAACTCAGTCGAGCACAAGTTCACGGATGCTGTCACGCCTGATTGACTAGCCGCACTACCGCTATTTCCTAGTAGTGCTCTGCATGCGGAGATACGCTTCTTGAGCCAGTCGATCGTGTCGTTGTAGCATTGCAGACAGCGCTCAAGGTCGCCCTTGTGGCTCTGTAATGCATTGTCCAGCTTGTCGTCAATAATATCGTGCAGTGTCGCGATCCACATCTTGAACGGGTCGTCGGAGCCCATGAGCAGCCCTAGGTCCGTCTGAATGCGTACTAGCAGCTGCTCTATCGTCCATTTCGAGTACGCTCTGCTGACACCAGCAGCAACTGCAGTCGTGGCTCTTGAAGACGCATTTCCACCCTTGCGCTTGCGTTTCTTTCGTTTCCAGTCACCACCGCCATCGTCACTGTCCTCGTACTCGTCACTGTCGTCTTCATCCTCAAGTGCAACAAACTCTTCGTCCTTGTCATCATCACCAGTACCTCTTCTCTGCTTTACTGCTCTGTCACCAACTCCTTCACTACCAGATGCTCCCTGTAGAGGCTTTGCCAGCGTCGATCGGTCACGCAACGTAGCTCTTCGTCCAGTGAGATACGCCTCAGCCTTCTCTGCGGCCTCGGAGGCCGTGTCGAGCATGTCGAAGCCGTCAATCTGGTCCAGCAGCCAGCGCTCCTCACTATCTCGTACACGCTTGACCGCGTCCAGCTGCTCAGTCATCCATTCGACAATGCGTCGCGCATTCTGGAAATCCTCGCGCACCACGAAGATGAGCGGGAAAGAACGCTGCAGCACTTGGCAGAGTGGGTTCACCCACACTTCGCTGAACGTCGCGTCCGTGCCCGCGACGATTGCGGCCGTGGGTAGCCCGTGAAACTCTGGAAAGGCCACCAAATCGTCCAGCAGGTTTTTCTTGTGTGGTGATGCAGCTGCTTGTGGCGTCGTCACGCTCATGTACTTTTCAAAGTACTTGAGCACCTGGTGGTAGCAGTTCGTGTTCGCCTTGAGGAGCACCGTGCGCACCGCCGACTTGGTCTGCTCCACAGCGTACAGGTACGCGAGCTCTTGGCACGCCGCGTAGCTCTCTTCGTCGGTCTTGGAGATACGCGCGATAGTTTTCAATGCGGATCTGGGCCGCTCCAGCGGCTCTTTGTCGGTAGTATCGGAGCTCTTCACTTTGTCCTTGTCGCCTTCGTCATGAGAGGCTGTGTGTTGCGCTGGGCCTACTGTTGCAGGTGATGAGTCAGCTAGGAATGGAGACTCAGTGACAGCAGCGCGTGTGCGGCCGTCACCGCGCGGCCATCGGATCGAGATGCCCGTCGAGAACGCTGCTGCGTTCATTGCTGCTCGTTTGTAAATGAAATACCGCCAAAAGCAATAGCATAATTAGTGACATGTCACTCGAAGGATCGAGGTCACGAAGAGGCGTCAAAGGCAATTTTGGGGTCAAGCAAACATTTAAGCAGGCAGCATGCGGCGAGCAGAGAGCGGCGGATACGCGCTTCGCGGGAGCCGCAGCGCTGCTGGGAGTAACAACAACAACAACGCGGCAGTGCGGGGTGATACTGCTGCTTATACTTCAGCTACTAGTGCTGCGATCACGCGCCACCGCCGCGTGAAGCAGGAGCTGCAGAACGATCAGAAGAAGGAGCTCAAGGAGGCGTTCGAGCTCTTCGACGCTGAGAAGAGCGGCAGCATCGACTACCACGAGCTCAAGGTGAGAGTTTTGCTGCGAAGAGCGTTTGTATATTGAAATAAAAGTACTTAGTATGGGGGTTGTCGTATGACTGTAGGTACTGATGCGCGCGCTCGGGTTCCAGGTGAAGAAGCGCGAGGTGCTGGAGCTCGTGGAGGAAGTGGACATCAACCGTTCGGGCCGTGTCGAGTTCAGCGACTACATGGAGATCAGTACGTGTCTTCACGACTCTCTGAAGTGTTTATGATAGCATCTGAGGTGTCAGTTGCTCTTTGTTTGTCCCGTCAGTGCGGAGAAAGATCCTGGCGCGAGACCCGGACGAAGAGATCGCAAGAGTAAGTTACGTCTCAGTCACTTGCAGCTAATCGTGCATGACCCTTCTCACGCGAACTGATGCTCTGTGTGCTCTGCTATTGTGTAATTCCAGGCGTTTGCGCTGTTTGATGAAGATGGAAGCGGCCAGATCACGCTTCGGGTAAGAGCTGGTGTGTGTGGGGCTCCGTGTCGATAGGAAGTGTTAAGCGCTCTGTGTGCTGATGCAGAAAATGCGGCGAGTTGCGAAAGAGTTGGGCGAGAACCTGGGCGACGATGAGCTGCAAGTACGTGATTCTATGCAGCTTGCTGGGGAAGCCAACGAGACGTATTCACCAACTGCTGCTCTGGTGCTCTCCATACAGGCGATGATTGATGAGTTTGACCAAAATCAGGACGGCGAGATCGACCAGACCGAGTTCTTCTCCATCATGAAGCAGTCAACCGAGTTTTAGCGCCAGCAGTCCACAGTTCACAGCTCACACAAGCAGGCAAATAAATGCACTAAAACGCAAGACAATGATGAGAAAGATCAAAATGGGATGATCGGAAGTTGCATTCAGCGGTTAAACAAGACCACCAAGCACACTCTCCGACGTTGCCATTCCTGCCCGGTCCAATCTACCAGTCGTCGCGTCACTAGAGGCCCTCCTTTTGGAAAGCTTCTTAGTTGCGGTGGTGGTGGTGCTCACGGGTCTTTGGCTGTTCATCAAATTACAAGAACGAGTGTGGGTTATCGTTAGCAAGGCTGCAACCTCGGACCATTTGCAAGAAATGATGCCGAAGGAGCCGATGAGAAGAAGTCAAGATTGAGAAGGGAGCAACCGCACACTGCCGCATGTAGACGCACAGAGCGAGCTCACACGGACACGTCCACGGGCGCTCGACTCGGCACGTCCACTAATTTGCAAATTAGCAGCAGCAGCAGCCCTCATGAGTGAGTTCAGTTGCGACGACCCAGCAGCGATGACCACTCTGAAGAGCAGGCGCCGGCCGAGTCGTCTCGCAATGGGTACACCGATCAAAGGCCTCCCCGAGTGATCGTCTTGCGAGTCACTCGGTCGGGAAAAGCGCTTTGTGATTCTCTTTTCTTTTCTTTCATCGGCTCCAGCATTGATGGGTATGGGACACAGCGGTGATTCGTACCTGTGGCACGTGGACGCCAGCGAGCTTCAGGTCGAGGTGCGCCAAGAGGTCCTTGGTGTCGTTGTCGATCTCGATGCTCTCCGTGTTGATGGCCGACACTTCCGGCACGAAGTCGAGGCGACGCTCGCGCTCCTCCTCCTGGAGCTTGAGCGAGATGCCGCGCACCTGGCCGTGCTGCACGCGCTTCATGAGGTGCGTGATGTAACCCGCGATCTTGTTGCGCATGCGCTTGGATGGGATGATGGCAACTTCATCGCACACGCGCTTGTTGTTGTCGAAGTCCAGAGTCAATCGAGAGTAGTACTTCTCGATGATCTTGATGGCGGAGCCCTTGACGGTCTTAGTACGAACACCCATTGTTTCTCTTTCTTGTGATTAGCAGGAATGGCCGCGGAGAAGCGCCGAGCGCATGGAGTCGTCTGCCCATGCGCTCGCTTGTCGCCACCATCCATTCCGAGCAGCAAGTGAGTCGCTGAGAGCTTACTAGTAGTTACGTACGCTATACATACGAGTATTTCAAAAAAATTGAGAGCATACTAAAAATCATATGCGGAATTTGTGAAGCCTACTCGGAATACACATCTATTCTAATTTTAGAGTGGCACACACATTTTGCTGTAGAGTCTACTATTCAGAGCTGACGCGGAAATAACAATCTGGATTAGTGCGTCGCTTGATTGCGATGACAACGAAAAGACCTCAGACGGAAATGGAGAGCGCAGAGCACATGAACGTTTGGGGAATGGAGCTCTTGGATTGCACGCTATTAACGGTAGCAGCGAGAGCGTGTGAGACGAATACGCAGTTGCTTTTCGTCTTCAACGTGCTGTGGACGCGTGCTCAGTGCTCTCGTTGCTCGGACGCCGCTTCAAATTCTTGCTTGTCTTTTGCCCTCCAGCACTTCGCTTGGTTCCCTTTTTTCATTTATCGTTCGCTGTCGCCTTCGCGTAGGACGTTCTTCTTGCGCTGTTCATACTTCCACTCGGGTAGCTGAATCTCTTGTGTATGTTGTTTCTGTTTCTCTCTGTCGCTTGGGCTGATCGTGCAGCGTCGACCTAAAAACTGGCGCTGCGCACATGCACCTGACGCTATGTATATCCTATGTATCATTGTCGGTACTCATTCGTCCGCAGTGTCCTCAACCGTCACGAGCTCATACTCGACCGACGACACGTTGTTCTCTGTGTTGACCTTCGCGGGCGCCTTGGGCGTGGACGCGATGCCGTCGGGGTGCAGCGCGAGCTTGCCCCACTGTGTCACGTTCAGGCGCATGAAACCATTGAAGATGTCTGCGTTGCTGTTGCGCACGACCATCACTGCATCTTCCTCCAATAAATCAATCTGGTCTGTTCAAAGTTGTACAGCACATTGTCAGTCAACGGTCGGTGACTTCAGTTGCAACTGCAAGAAATCGCACCATTCCGCGCTGTGAACGTGACGCAACCGGTCTCGTCGGCGAGCACAACTTCTGCGATTCGCGACGTGCTGCCGTCGTAGCGCTTTTTCTCTACTACTGGAGCGATGGACACAACTTTAAGCACGAGGTTGTGGCCCTGCGAGCCCGGCGCCAGGTCCTTCACCTTCACGTCTGCAGAAGTGAGAACGAGGCTGGTGCAGTGAGTATCACAGTAATAAGAGAGCATAACGCAACATGCAGGTGTGTAGATAAAGAGCCGTGTGCGCACGTACAGGTGGCGCGACGGAGCTTCTTCGGTGCGTCTGCTGCTGCTGCCATAGCGGACAAGAGAGTGGTGATGCGAGGGATCCAACTGGAGCTCCTCAGTTTTGCTTCCAGCGCTTCTTGGTGCAAAAGATCGATTCAAATTGGCAAAATAGAATTAGAAATAGAAATGATGTACTTGCACGCTGGTTAGACATAGAAACAAGTGGTATACCATAACCTTACCGGTATATTGGCTTGCATATTTTCACAAGAATCATTTCTTAAGTTTCATTTCTCCTCGTGATTTTTGAACATCCGGCTTTGTACGTCATCACGGAACGCGCTTCATCGTCGCCTGCGCTAATGGGAAGAAGCCGTCGATGCGGTTCTTCTCGGACGAACAGCGCACTTTGCGCGCCAGCAGCTCCTGCGCACGCGCACTAATAGTACTAGTCTCATCAATGACCCTGTCTTTTGCACCACTGCAGTACGGTGTCTGGTCCATTGCCACCCAGAGCACCGCCTCGAGGAACGCCTCGGAGAGTGCCCACTTGGGCAGTTGCGGCATGCGCGTGTGGTCGAGATAGAGCGTTTTGAAGTTGACCACACTGCCTACATTCACAGAAACAGTCGTTAGCGGATTGCCCGAAAGCGCGAGCGTGTACAGCTGCATGCCGTCGGCGAACGCGTCGTCCACGATGGTCGCGATCTCGTTGCCCACGAAGGACAGGCGAATGAGACTCGTCATGCGCCCCACGGCCGCCGGCAGCTCCATGAAGCGACCCTGCTCGACCAGCAGACTCGAGACACCCATCCAGCGCACATCCAGGTCCTGAGGTAGAGTCGTGAGATTGCTCGCAACGATCGTGATGTCCGTGAGCGCACGCGGGTGGTCGACCAGCACGCCCTCGGGCAGCTCGCTCATGTTGCAGCACACGAGTGTGAGCAGTCCGATGACTGGGTGGTGCTGCTGCGTGAGCGCAGAGGTTCTAGACCATGTGACAATGGTCGAGTTGTACACCTCCATGGACAGCAAACTGGAGAAACACTGGATCTGCGGCGGCACGGACAGCTGTGGGCAGTGCGAGATGATGAGCGACGCCAGACTGTCACTCTCGAGGGTCTTCATGATTCGTCCCAGCTCCAGGGCACTCCCGCCCAATAGCTCCTTCTGGCGGTTGCAGTTGATTTCGAGCACGGCGCAGGAGAAGCGCGTGCTGAGCCACGGTCGCGTGGACAGTTTGCAGCCAAACTCCTCCCCTGTACCGTATGACGTCCTGACAGCCACGAGGTGGACGATTCCCACGGCGATGGCCCAGAAGAGCAACAGCGTGTGCACCAAACGGTTGACTCTGCTCTTCGTCCGCACAGTGATGATGCTCGCGACGCGATCTTCCCAGAAGCTCTCGAGCACCGACCGTCTTCGCTCCTGTGCAACCGAGAGCCTGTGTAATGAGCCCTTTCCTGATACCGCCAGTGGTTTGATCGTTCCCACGGGCGGTCGCTCCTGGATGAGCTTGCGGATGCCGTTGAAGGACGAGATCATGCTCACGAGCGGGACGAGCTTGGAGACACAGTCGAGTTCGGACGTCATGTAGATCTGCTTGTTCTCCATGAGCGCGCGGATCTGCCAGACGTCGTCGAAGAGCAGCTCGTCCGTGAAGCCGATGATCTCGGGGATGAACGCCCGGTAGTAGGGCCAGAAGATGATCACTGGGATGCCGAGCGACGTGCTGACGTCCAGCAGCGCGTCGATCGCGAGGCATACTGCGCGCTCGATCGCGGGCTTGTTGCGGAAGAAGTGGCGCACGATGGGCGTTGAGACGCAGTTGACGATCACGAGCAGCGTCGAGATGTTGGTGATCCACGGACTCGCGACTAAATGCGTGAGGCGGAACGTCTGGTACGTCTGCGAGCCGATCTCAATGAACTCGCGCAGCACGAAGAGCACGTCGAAGAGCGGGCTCTCGACGCCGAAGACGCCGCGGCGGCCCAGCAGCTCGTACCAGATCCAGCGGTACACGCGCAGCAGGCTCTGCTCACATCGCATTGTGAGATTTCTCGTCGATGAAGAGCTACTGGACGTATTCTGAGAGGGATCTTTTGTCTGAACCCCCACTGGCGTGAGCGACACGAACACCAGGCGTCTCGCTCGGATAGACGCCCAGACTGTGCGTGCCGCCATGAGCATATGCCAGCCAGAGAGCGCGAGCATGTAGTTGGCGATGCGTGCGAGGGCGTTGGGCGGCATGAGCCCCAACAGGTTGATGTAGTACGTCATGCCCTCGGACGTGAAGTAGTGGAAGAGGTAGCCGTAGTGCAGGATCGCGACGGCCACGGCGATCTGGAGCGTGAGGAGACCAAGCCACGCCAGACGGAACCAGAAGGTCGGCAGGAACATGACGAGTCGCGTATGGTGATAGTGGTGTGAAGAGCTTCTCGATGATGACGCGAGGCTGCTGTTGGTTGAGGACGATGGCGTCCCAGCCAAGGTGATGTCGCAC
The DNA here is from genome assembly GCA_023336215.1 of Globisporangium iwayamae. Taxonomy (NCBI): domain Eukaryota; phylum Oomycota; class Peronosporomycetes; order Pythiales; family Pythiaceae; genus Globisporangium; species Globisporangium iwayamae. The sequence continues at coordinate 12,746 of JAADWP010000428.1, forward strand.
TTCGTACGGGAACCCACGGTGTTTCTGGTTCCATGCGTCATCAATGAAAGGAGTCGTCTCTTGGATCTCTATGACTCCTGCTTGGCTCTCATGCGTCCCAGGTCGACACGCCTCGACTGCTTGGCGAATGGACTGAACAGCGACTGTCGCGTGGATGTGGATGAGATCAAAGGCGTGAACGAGTAGCTCCGTATTAATAGCGAAGGTAAGACTCGCTGGTCTGTTGGGAAGCTCCAAATGCACAGAGAACTGTCCGGGTTTGGTTATTATTGACGGTGTTGCCTTCATTCAAAGTAGGTGGCGCACAACAGAGCTCAAGACAGAGAGAGAGTGTGAGAGAGAGAGACAAGTTGACAGCGAGCGCGAGATGAGCTGTCCGCGTGTTAGTATGCGCGCGTGAAGACCTTGGTCTCGATCTTGGCGCCTGTCTTGCCGTAGATGTTGTACGTGGTGGTGAGCGTGCGCGCCGCCATGTCGACCTCGTAGACGGCGTAGCCGTAGTTGCGGGAATAATAGACCTTCTCGGCCTTAGTCCCTGGGGACGTCTCGCCGAAGTCGATGGCGCGGCCGCCGCCGCCGATGAGCGAGTAGTCGATGCCGTCCTTGCGCAGCAGCTGCATGTCGTGCTCGTGGCCGCAGACGTAGCTCTTTACCTTAGGGTTTGCCTTCCAGATTGCGTTGAGCTTCTGCATGTTGCTGTCTGAATTGTCACCGCGGCCACCCTGCGAGTAGATGTGGTAGTGGCCGACCGCGAGCACGAAGTCGGCCGCCGCGTCCGTCACCTGGCCCGTAACCCATGTGAGGTCGCTCGCGCCCACTGTGATCGTGTCGGTGAACACCATCTTGAACTTCTTGCCACTCGCGCCGGTCACGTCGACGCTGTAGAACTCGTCCGGCATGATCCAGTATTTGGCGCCGGCTTTAGTTGACTTGGAAAACGCGATCTGCGCGTCCGAGTTGCCGTAGTGGTCGTGATTGCCCAGGATCGAGAACCACGGGACCGTCAGCTTCGTGCCGATCGAGTAGCGGTTGTACCACGAGTTGGTCCACTGCGAGTCACTCGTGCTGCTCACGCCCAGCGTGTAGAAGTTATCGCCGGCGTTGAGCACGAAGTCGATATTGGCGGCCTCTGCCAAGATGCCGTCACGTACGGCGTTGATCGCAGCCGTGGCCGTCTTCTCGCCCCAGTCGCCGATGCCCACGAAGCGGACCTTGTCGGACGTGCAGCCCAAGTTGAGCAGCTGCGTGTTGGTGGCCGTGGCACTGAGCGTGCAGCGGCTTGCCAGCACGGCGGCCTCCTTGTTGACAGTGAGCTTGGCGCGGCTCTCGGCGGCTGCCTCTGTGGCGGTCGGTGAGGCCACGAGCGGGACGTTGTACGCGATCGCAAGCTCCTCGACGGCCTTCTCGAAACCGGCCTTCTCGGCCGCGGTGGCCGTCGACTCGAGCACGTGGAAGAACGTCGCCAGCTTCTCCACCGCTTTGTCGAAGCCCTCGACGCGAGGATTCAAGTTGGTCTGAGCTTGGGCTGTCTCGTTGACTGCCTGAGTGCTGAGGACGTCAGCAGAGCACACGAGCAGCGCTGAGGCGAAGAGCATGAACGCGGAGAGCGCCTTAGAGCCCAGCATGATACGAATTTGATGGAGTGGGGAGTGAGGAGAGGAGACTTGAGAGGAGGACGCGGCGAATCCGAAAGTGAGAGACCAACGGAACGGCAGCGAAGCCAGTCCCTAAAAGTGTGAAGTGCTGCTCGCAGGATAGAAGGCAGAGGCTTCCCAAGACACTGTTCAGCACTCGTTCCCATGGAAAGACACAGCAACTCGTGTGATCTGAGTCGAAGTCTGCACAGGTACATCATGGAGGCACCAGATTCGCTCGAGACGAACCAAGAGTGGGACTATGAGTGAGCCAAACTCAGATCCACGTTGGACTTGGCGATGGCTTTGCCTCCTGAGCCTACTCTGAAGGGGAACGAGGTTGATTGGCATCGGGAAAGAACACGACAAGAGAGCTTTTGTTAGATAGATTCACGCGCCAGACGATGAGTGCCGTTTACTTCATCACCGCTGCTTTCTGAGAGTGAAGGCGAGCGGGAATTCCGCGGGTGCATTTTTCGGTTCGAGAAACATTCGCAACCCAAAACACACTACAAGAAACACTGCAAAAATGGAAATGAATCTGCAGCTGACTGACGCTGCTGCTCATCGCGCCGGAGTTATCATTCGCTTTACAACCTCGCACCTTTCTCAGGTTTTTGTTGAACAAGTTCGTCCCAAATCAACCGCATTCGAGATGAGTGCGTCGCCACAGAACGCGCGACGACTATCCGTCGTGCGTTGTGCCGCCACACGATGCAACGCACACCCACTCACACAAGAATACATCGCAATCGACACCCGAAGGCAACTTGGAGCGAAAGCACCGGAAGCTCCTCATCTGTCTCACTGGGCGGGTGTTGCACTGTGTTGGACCAACAAGGGACCAAAGCGACCAACGGAGCTGGTCGCCCGCTCTCTCGCTGTTCGATTTCTAATGTGGCCAAAGAGCGTACAGTCATCCCCTCGAATTGAGACATCGCCTATATCAAATACCCTTTCAAAAACGATACGTTTTCCTCATTAGGAAAATGTATCTTTACTCTTCGATCAACACTATCAATTTCAAACTTGGCGCCTTCTCGACAAAGCAGCTCACTGCTTACAAAAGCAAACCACAACTCGAGGAGAAGGAAGCATGCCATCAGCGCACGTCCGCCTGACAAATGGACAAATGCAACAAGTCCGTGACCACCACGCTGCGCACTCAACACTGATACATCCAAAGCTCGTCAAATGGCTGTGCTCACTTTCAAGCTCCCCCGTGCGCCGTCGCGAATGACACTTCATCGTCTGCTGACGACATCGACGCAGGACGCCAAGCTCAATACCTTGCACAAGACCAATCACTCTGTGAGCTGCCCTAGACTAGAGGCAGCCCTGGTTGTGTGGGTACACGCCTGTGAGAGGTGCAAGCTGCCGATTGTGATCGACTCAACTGCTCGTGGAAATGCTGCAAAGCCGAGAGACAAGTTTGTCAAAGAAGGCCCACCATTCGCCGTCGTTGAGCTGTCGTCAATGGTATTTCCGTCTGGTTGGCTCTTCAAGTTCCAGAAGCGCCATCACCTCACCGTCAAGCACATTCATGGAGAAGCTACATCCGTCAACCAAGCAGCAGTAGAAGAAGGACGAGTAACACTTCAGAGTATTACAAAAAGCTACGCGAAAAAAGATCTTTTTAACATGGAGGAAACTGCTTTCTTCTATTGCACGGCTCCAACGAAGTCGATGGCGACGAAGCAAATCGCCGCCCGCAAGAATGTCAAGACGATAATGACGGTTGCTGTCACGTGCAATGCAGATGGCTGTGAAATTTCCTCTACTTTTTGTTGGAGCAGCGCACTAGCCGCGCTGTTTGGCAGGAAGAGTGGTGAGGATCTCGGTTTTCAGTACACGGGCACGCCCAAAGGATAGATAAACACCCAACTCTGAAAGAGTTGAGTGAAACAATTCAACGATGCCATGCGAGAGGAGAATTACCACGTCCTATTGCTGCTCGACAACGTGTCTTCGCATTGTCTTGACGAGCCGCTCTCGCACCTTGCGCTCAAAATGCTGTCATCAAACACAACAGCATTCATTCAGCCATATGATACGGGGATTATCAAGACATTCAAGACGAAGATTGCCAACCACCAGACTTGCCATGTAGCTGACAAGTTCGACGACCTCCTTCGCGCCTCCCTAACAGGAGAAGAGAACATAAAGAATGAGGTAAACAAATTATTTTAGATAGAAGCGCTGACTGCGATGAGCTGGGCTAAACCAGCATGGGAGACAGTTTCGAGTGCCACAATCACTAATTGCTGGCGCCACACTGGCATTTTAGATGAAGACGTTTGTGAGTGTAGAACAGCTTCGAATAGGACCACCAACACTCAGACAGCTTCTAAACGAATGTGCTGAGGCAATCGAGCATCTTTTCGAGACGAGTATGTTATCAAGGCTGCCATACTTTCGAAAGAAAGCGAGCAGACAGTAAGCAGCACTGAGGCGATGCAACACAACATTTCTTGTCTTTACGGTACTATAAATATATTCTCTAAAACTGATTTTATCTATAAATTTATGAAAAATTACCCTTTGAAACATTATACATCGCTCGGTGATTTTGTATGTATCAATTTAGAGGAGAACTGTACCGATGAGGTACCGGTATTGGTTAAGCAGCTTCAAAAAGTAACTGTTTATTAACTAAATCCAGCTGTAGCTGCTTACTCAGCCAATGAGGAATGCCAGAAAGAGTCTTTCTGACCAATCAGAAAGCGGAAATGCGGGCTTTGAGTTTCCGAAAGAAGGCGGGAAAGATGGACGATGGAAGGAATCACGCGCGGGAGGGGGAGAACAGATGAGCACGTAGGGAAACATGACATGGGCGCAATGACAGAAGCGTGTGGATATGGAATAGATAAGGAAATACCAACAAAAATACGACGACAAACCACTACGATCGGTATGCACACGTTGCGTGCCTCTTGCTCTCTCGCTTGCTCTCTGTCTATGCGGCCTGCGTCCGGTCGTTCTCGTCCTCCTCTTCGCTCGAGAACCCGCCACCGCTGCTCTCACCACCCGCTTGTTCCTCTTGTGGCTCCTCGGTTTCCTCTTCCTCTTCGTCCTCTTCTTCTTCCTCGTCACCTTGCTGCTGGGTCATCTCTTCGTCGTCCTCTTCCTCCTCTTCCTCTACTAAGCTGTCGTCAACTTCGCCCAGGCCATACATAAACTCGAAATCCACCTCATTGGACTCGCGGCGGTCCGCGATGATGCGGTTCACCTCAGCCTCCACGACCACCATCGTCGTATCATCGCAGCCGGTCTTGTTGAGGATCGACTCGCGCTCCGTTGGGTCCAGGTACCCTTCCTCCATGTAGCTCTGGCGCCCCACGCGACTACAGTCACAGCATACACCCAAACCGCTGTTAGCTGAGCATTCTTTGACGACCCCTTACACTGTCACACATTCCAAACACAACGTACGCGTCCGTTCGCTCGAGCTCCCACGAGTCCAGACGCCGGCGGCTCCGTGATCGCTCCGTGAACGACATGCCGACCTACACACACAGCCACACAGATCAGTACATGAACCCACACCACATTTTCTCCACACACTCGCAAAACGGTCACGCACCGGGATACCGCCCGACGTGACGGTCGTGGTGTAGATCGTCGGCTCGAATTCGACGATGTCGGCGGATTCAAAGGACACGCGCGGTCGCTTTTTGTACCGCAGCTCAGACGCCACTGGCGCTGTCACCGACTTCGCGGGTTCGTCCACTGCGTTCACATCGCTCTTGCGGACGTCCGTAGCACTTCCGAGTCGTCCGCTGTTGTTGTTGTCGCGCTCATCGTTCTCCTTCTCCTCGGCCTCGGGCTCGGACGCGCCGACCTCGTGGCCGAGCTGGCTGTCGGCGCTCTCGGACGCGGACGTCGTCGTCGTCACTGTCGACGGGCTGCTGCAGCTGCTGCTGGTGGTCTTGCTGGAGGGTGACGTCACAACGGCCGCGGCAGTGGCGGCGGGCGCCGGCGGGGGGAGCACCACGGTGGTCATGTGGACGGACGGGCTCGCGTCGTGGCCAAGAGAAGCGCGGTCGCAAGCGGCGGCGGCTGCTTTGAAACTTGCTTTTGCCAGGAGCGCCACAGCGTTTGTGTGGATGCGGGACGCTCGCGCAAAACGAGGGACCGCGTCACGGAAAAGAAGCAGTTCCAGCCAATGAGCGACGAGCTGACCCGATTGCACTGACCAGATTTCCAGTCCAGATACACGCAACTTTTTTAGCAGGTTATCGTGAAACAGGATGCTGTTTGGGTAGAATTATCATATTTTTTCATTATTTTAAGGAGGTTTCTTATTGTCACAGGTAGTAAGTGGGAATGAAAATCGTGCAAGTCGCTTATTCAATGACGCACTTGACAGAAAAAGCGTCCGCGTACTGTTGACTTTGTTGCAAGTTTATCTTGTAGAGTTGACTGCTAGATAAGCTCATTACAGTATAAATAAGACGATCACAGCAGTACGAAACGTCATGTTTCTGCTCAGAAATGGACCGTTTTTGAAGTGTGTGGATGGATGGGCCTGGGAGAGGGAACAAGCGCGCTCTCGAGAGAGTGGAACAGCGAAGCAAGCAAGCAAGTGGATGATGTCGGTCGGCCCCTTCCCGTTACGTTTGTTGAGATGGCTTCACATCGAGAGTTTGCTGTGAGCAAGCGTCTTCACAAAACCCCATGTGCGTTGTTGGTGTTCATCCTTTCAGTTGATCTTGTTGGTGTGCATCCAAATGTCAACAAACAGCCCAAGCCCTGCAGGTCACATGCTTGTTGCTGTTGCTTGTACTGATTGCTTCGTGCAACAACATCAGCAACTTGCACGCGTCGCTGGCAAGAGGACGCCATAATCTTTGTGGTGAGACAACAAGCCGCGATTTGGCATGCTGGAGTCAACGTCGGGATATGTCGCTTGTTTGCCAGTTGGTTGTTTGTGGTTTGTGAAGGCTGTGTGTGACGAATGAAGAAAGATCGCGCCGCCTCAATGAACGGATGCATGTAATAGGAGACGCTGCATGCATTTGCGCCACTTTGCGTTTCAAAATGCAAATGGAGTCGTCAATGGGACCTTTGGTGATGGCACGCGAGCGCATCGCGCGCACTAAATCAACCAAACGACTGGCTGGCGCTCGCTTCCCTTCTTCTGCGGACCGAACAGACAGACAGTACTGTACGCTTTGTGAGTGCGCGCGCTTCAAGGATCCGCTATTGCTCACCGCAGCAAGAAGCAGCCACCATACAAACAGCCAGACTATTTTGGTCACTCAATGATTCTGTCTCCCGCCAATACCCGATTAGATTAACTTGTGAGAACGATTGCCTCGAGAATATCACAAGCTTGTACTAAGCTAAACTTTAACGCGTGACTGCGATAAGAAGAGCCCAGCATCTCCCCTGAGTTTCCGGCATCCGCTCCACACACCGGCTCTTTCAGCCGGCAGCTGCCCTTTCAAGAACTGGTCAATATATTTTCAATATACTTTCATGCAATTTAATGCAACTACTGTATCGGATGTGATCCGTTTTGCCTAAAACGTGCGCAAATTGGATCACTCTCGTTGACATGTCTGGACTCGCCCAGGCTCAACCTGCTGGTTAGTTATTCGAGAAGCTTATGAAAGTAACCTTGGCCCAAAACACATGGCACTTTCAGAGCGTCCGTTGAAAATTTGGAGTCAACCCGCCAGCATCCGCTCGCAGTTCCATAGAAAGCAGCCAAAAAACATTCAAGAAAGTCAGCCCCAAGGGGCATGGCAAACGTGCTTTTGTAGCGCACGTCGAACCGGATCGTGTGACTCTATGCGCGATTAAAAAGCATTTCGAAGGAAAAGCAGGCGTGTTTGCCCACGAAGCGCCGCGCGAACCCAATATCCAGACGCGAGTTAGTTTTTGTTTTTTACACTCTTCGTTTGTATTCGACATTTGCATCATGCGAATCCGAAAATGCTTGAAAAAACGCGGGTTGCATGGGGATTGGGTTGCCTATGGTCCACCACGACACAACTCTCTTGAAAAATCAAGTTGTCTCCAAAAAATGCCGCAAACTTGATCGAACCTTTTTGCGAGGTAGAGAAAGCTTTTTGCGTGATGGCATCTTTTCGTTCTCGTTCTCTCTCGAAGCACTCCCAAAAGGAGCGACAAACGACATCTTATCTGCAGGTGAGATTTTTTTGCAAGTGGGTTTTTATTTTCCAGCCGTGAAATGCGATTTTTCTCAGACCGGATCGCTCGCTCTTTTGAGCAAGCGAGCCGTTTGATTACTCCAAGCGGAAAATGTGCACATTTGGACGCGTTCAAAGCGCCAGCCAGCTGACACAAACGCTCGCCGACTTGCGCGGCAGCAAGAGCGACCTGTGCGGCAGCAAATGTTTGCGCTTGCGGTTTGTGAATCGGGGCTACAAGCAAGTCGGCATCATCCACTGGTCTCTGTCCGCATTTCTCGCAGCTTTGGCCGGCTGGCGGCTTGTGTGGCAAACAGTCTGACCCGCTTCAGTTTGTTTGTATGTCTTGTTTGGACTTGCAGTAATAGGGAAAGCTCACCCATTCTCCCTTTGAAGAAGGAGGGTTCCCTCTCGCTCCTTCCACTCTCTCTCGACGCAAAGAAGAGCCGGCTCCCTTCTCTTTTTCTTTTCGTGCGGAAAGTCACGGAGCGTGTCATTAAGGGAACTGTGGAAGATATTCCATCAACTAGGATATCGATTTTCAGAGGTGAGTTTGCTTTGCAACAACCGATTTTTGCCAATCACTAGCATTATTTATAGCAGGTGTCTTGTGTTCACAAATGCGCACTGTACAATGCCAACGCGCAACCCCACAAAAAAGAAAGGCGGCCTTTGTGTGTGGTTTTTTCGCAGCCTCTGCTCGCGCTCGGCCGGCTGGTTTTGTTCCCGCAGCCTCTGTTTGTTTGTGTGCGTTCGGGAGTTCGGCCCCCTTCCCGCTCAGCTCTATTTTGCAATTCTCTGCAGAGTCCACACACAAGTAGCAGCAGCGGGAATAATCCACGGGCAGCAGGCATCCGCATCCGTCCAAGCAAGATCCACACGCGGATCGAGCAGTCAACCAACCGTCCCGTACCCCCCTCTCCCTCCCTCTTCTCTACACGTCCACATAACTATGGTCGGCTTCCAACGCGACGACGCTCGGCCGACGACCGCGGCCAAGCGGCCGTTCCAGGAGCTCCCACGGCTGCACGTGCCCACGCACGCGCTGGCGCAGCAGGCCCAGCCGCGCTGGAAGACCGCGAACGCGCCCGTGATCATGCCCAGCACCAGCTTCAGCATGCTGCACGGAGGCTCGCCTCCCCCGCCCCCTCCAGCCGCACCGCGCTTCCAGTTCTTCACGAGCACAGTCGGCGGCTGGTTCGGCCGCAACAGCACGCCCGCCAAGACGCTCCCGAGCTTCAGCGAGATCCTCGCGCGCACCAACCAGCTGCAGATCGTGGGCCAGGACAGTGACGAGGCCAGCGGGGTCAGTGAGCACTCGGCGCACGACGCCACACAGGATGTCGACATGCTCAGCGCGCAGCAGTACCAGCAACACCAGCAGCTCCAGATGCAGCTTGAGCAGCAGCACCAGCATGAGCTCCTGATCCAGCAGCAGCAACAGCAGCAGCGGGCCATGGCGTTCGTCCCGAGTGTCGCGCCGCCCAGCTACACGGCCTTCGCGCCGCAGCCGATCGAGATGCAGCAGCTGGCCAACAGCGGGAACAACAACAATGTGAACATGACCAATGAGATGGGACGTCCGTCGCTGAACGTGGTCGGCGCGATCGAAGCGCAGAGCCCGATGAGCCTCCCGTCGCCCATGAGCAGTCAGACGGGCGATGCCAGCAAGCGCCGCGAGCGCTGGACCGAGGATGAGCACGCACGCTTCATGGAGGGGTTGAACCGATACGGCCGCAAGTGGAAGAAGATCCAGACGTTTGTGCAGACCAAGACCGCGGTGCAGGTGCGCACGCATGCGTACGGGTACTTTGCCAAGCTGCTGCGCAACATGCCCGAGGACGACGGTGTGTGGGAGCTGGCGGAGGAAATGAGCTCACTCCCAGGCGCGGTGCTCAAGGGTCCGGGCAACGGCAAGCGACGAAACGAGCCCAAGACGGATGAGGAGGGCATGAGTGTTCTGCGCCGCTTCGTCTTCTCGAAGAAGAAGAGTGACGACAAGAAGGCGGCAGACCAGACTAGCAGTGACGCGACTGTGGATGGCGAGGTCCCAAACAATGGTGTGGACCAGCAGCAGCTCAAGGAGGAATCGGAGCTCCAGCAGCAGCAGTATTCGAACTGGAGCGTCGTGGAGGACTCGGCGGCGTCGTCTGCAATGCTGGAGCTCAAGCGCCAACGCATCATGTGAGCAAACTGAAGCGTGAGTGAGAGGCAAGAGGCTGAGGCGTGTTTGTGTCTGTTGCGTCCGTCCCTCAGCTGGTGATCCATCCCCATGCGTGCGTCCATCCATCCATATCCATCTATCCATCCATCCATCTACACAATCCCCAATTGGGCTCAAAACGAATGAGCCCCTCAAGTAAGAAGCAAGAGAGCGAGCGTTAGGTGCTCCGCTCCTCCCGTAGGTCATTAGGTCAAACGTCAGGCGTCTCGTCCGCCGGCCGCCGTTGAAGAAGATCACGTGCGCGCGAGTGGCCGTGTACACATAAAAACCCAACAAAAAGACAGCGAATATTTATTTCTGTTACAGTAAAGCTACAGTAAATCGACCAAGACTACCGTTTGCTACGCAGAACTACGTAAACAACAGTCGAGGAAGATAGGGGAAGCAGATTGCTTCACGACGACAGCAGTAGACTGCCATCGCCGCTCGCGATCGAAATCGCGGCCCGCTGTACCCCGGGCTACACACC
>JAADWP010000429.1:0-23214 GCA_023336215.1 Globisporangium iwayamae
CGTAGCCGGGCTGCCTCTGTTGCTGCTGTGGTGGCTCGTCGACGGGCTGCTGTGGTGGTGATTGTTAGCAGAAGAGCTGTTGGTGCCGTAGTGGCTGGCGCCTCTGCTGCTCTTGTCGTGCGCGTACCAGCACTTGTTGCCGCGATAGCAAGTGCCGAGGCGGAAGTACTTGCACGGCTCGGAGCGGTCTATCATTGTGTGCTTCCCCCGCTTTCTCTCTTCACTCGCTCTCATCAGCGCACGACGAATGACAATGGAAATTGAACTGCCGCCCATCCGAAGCGCGACCCCAAACAGCGTGGACCACTCTGATCTGTTCCTAAATTAATGCTCCAGCATCATTGCTGTTCAAGATTGCCAGTTATAAGGTGCGAAGGATAGATAAACACATTAATATAGGAGGCGCCAAAATGCGGATCTGGCGGATGGGACCTCGAAAAGATGGCTCACAGCTGAGCGATCGGCCGGTGGGCGTGAAGCGGCGGGCTGGCGGGCATTGCGAGCGGTTGAGAACGAAGCCATGGCGAGCAAGAGTGCAGCGCAGACGCGCGCACAGCTGGCGCTCGATCTGGAGCTCATCACTAAGCAGCAGCAGGAGCGGGAAGAGCGAGAGCAGCAGCAGCAACAACAAGAACGGATGGCGCACGCGCTCACGTCCCCCAAATGGAGCGTCGGCTTCTTCGTCACGTACGGCGCGTTCTTCTTCGCGGGAGCGTCGGCGATCTCCATGTGGTCGTGCATCACGCTCTGCCTCGACTTCTTCACGCAAAAATACCCAACCGAGCGCGTGGGCTTCATCTTCCCTGTTGTGAATATGTCGACGCTACTCGTGATAACCCTTTACATGGTGCTCGCTGGTCGCCAGCTGCCGCTCGACCTGCGCATGAACAGCTCGCTCGCGTGCTACCTCGTGTGTGTACTGCTGCTGCCGCTTGTCAACATTGCGGAGATTCCCAACATGGTCGCATACTCACTCACACTGCTGGCGCTCGTCAGCTCGACGATATCCTCGTCGATCATGCAGTCGAGCGTGTACGGCCTTGGCGGCGTGTTTGGCCCGTTCTTCATCCAGGCGGTCGATGGCGGCAAGGGCTTTGGCGCGATCCTGTTGTTCGCGATTCGCTTGGGGCTCAAGCGGTACTTTGAGCTGTCCGCTGCTTTGATTGAGGACGATGCACAGCAGCAACAGGAGCGGGCGAGTCTCAAACTGTACTACGCCAAGCTCTCGATGGCAGTCTTTTTTGGCGTCGCGTTCAGCATTGTAGCGCTCACGTGGGTGCTCTACACCCTTGTTAAGCACACCAAGTTCGCCGAACCCATGCTGGAGGAGTACATGATGGTGCAGAACGAGACACCGTTCAACGCCACGCAGCTGCTCTCACCGCTGAGCAGCACTCCGCATGGGTCCGTCGTCCAGCCACAGTTCCCAGGGATAACTGAGCGCAGTCCGCTGCTGAGCAATTCCGATCCTGAGCTGTCTGGCGCTACTCAAGTTGAGGTCAATGACGACGAAGCGCTGCTCTTAATGCGTGAACATGCGTCCTCGGCGACGCTGCTCACGGTCGCACGCGTGGCCGCCAAGCCGCTCTTTTCGCTCTTCCTCTCGTTCTTCGTGTGCCTCTCGTGCTTCCCTGGCATCATCTCGGCGATCCAGTCGACGACGTTCGGGCTCGCAGACTGGTACCCGATCGTGCTCGTGGGCTGCTACAACCTCGGCGATCTCGTGGGCAAGAACCTGCCCATGTACGTCATGTACTTTGACGTCCAGACGCTACACTTGCCGTGGCTGCTGCAGATCTCGTTCATCCCGTTCTTTGTCATCACGCTCATCCACCCGCTCGCCGACATCGTCACGATCAGCGCTGTCGTGCTGCTCGGGCTCGTCACGGGCTACGTCGCGACCTCGAGCATGATCCTCGCACCGAGCGTGTGCTCCGAGTACCAGAAGGAAGTTGCGGGCATGATCGGCAGTTTGAGCTCGATTCTTGGGCTTTGCCTGGGCTCGTACAACGGCCTGGCACTCGAGACGCTCGTGCAACTCTGGACACAGTCGTAGTCTGAGATCTGTTACAACAAAAAGCGATTATGCATTCCAAACTCGCCTTGTATTTGCGCTCATAGATTTTTGATACTCTTCATGTTGCTGGAAATAGAATGAACAATCTTACGCGCTACGCTTCACTCTCATCTTGGCTCGTGTCTTACTGCTCACTTGCTCGCCGATACTGACATCCACAGGCATCTCTAGTTCTTGCCACTCGAGACACTTGGTGGTCATGCCTGTTGATCCTGCGCGCGCTCTTAAGGTGTCCCCATAGACTAGTGTGTCCTCGTCTCAAGTTTCACAATTACAGCGAGTCACCATGGAGAGCTTGAACGCAACCTTGTCGCTGCGCAGACCCAGCAAAGCTGGGAATCCTTCCAGACCGACGACAGCGCGCTCAGATACCAACACGAGCCCCATTGACCTGGAAACTGTGTTCAGTCCTGAGGAGATCCAGGTGCTGCAGCATCGCTTCGCCTCATACAATACGAACTCGACGCGCAAGACCAAGTCGCTCTCAGGATTCCAAGCGATCAAGCTCTTCCGCGATGACTACCCGGGGCTCTCAGAATACGAGGTCCAGGAGATGTTCCGCAAATGCGACCTCAACTTCGACGGACAGCTCTCCATGACCGAGTATCTGCAGGCGCGCGCATACCACCGACTGGCGATGGAGGCCAATACGGAGACCGAGGTCTTCCGGAGCTTCACGATCCTCGACACGGACGGCGACGGCATCATCCTCGCTAACGAAGTGCTGGCACTCGTTGAACAGTCAGGGCTGCGCACTGTCGGGATCCTCAAACGAGCCATCACGCAGGCCGCAGCGGCCACAAAGCAAGCCGAGCAGCAGCTTTACAGTCGTCACAATCACCAACATCACCATGTACCAGCACCACGCCACCACCACGATGGAAAGATCACGTTTGAGCACTTCACCCAGACGATCCGGATGGTGAACCGCACCATGGAGCAGGAAATCGCTGTCAAGACGCTTCGAGTGATGCGACTTCAGGAGGAACTGGCGCACATCAACAGTTTGCTAGCGGCAAATCATCGGCCCCCACAGAGGCGAGCCAAGGAGAAGCGCGAGGTGCTGCTCATCGAGATCGATGTGTTGCAGAACGAGATCCTTCGGGCGAAGCGCGAGCTACTCACCGACACTAACAACCCACTGGGGCGCGTCTGTGAGAACCTCGTCGCCACTTACGAGAATGAGCAGCACGTGTACGAGTGCCTGAGCAACTTCATCACCTACTGCAACCTCCGCGATGCGACGCTGTTCAGGTACAAGCTGGAGAGATCGGGAAACGAGGTGAACGTGCTCGACTCGGTCTTGCTGGCGCCACCTCCGCACATCAAGGTACTGCATCTGCTGCTTGTCATCCTTCTTGGCTTGTTGATCGCCGCTTGGATCTGGTAATGAGCATAACCACAACACTTGTTCAATTACGTCATACACTACATAGAAAACCGAAGCGTACGCTCGCATGATGGACCTCTCACTCTCGTCACCTACCATCGCAAAGCCAGCCCACGCTCTGAGCGCCAGCACTCATGAGGTCGGACACCTCGACTTAGTCGTCGATTCTCACGAGTCTCCTGTCATGTCCAGCGCGATCGAGGACGACGATCTCTTGATGCTGAACTCGACCCTCCGCAAGCAGTTTGTGTACTACACCACGGCAGCAAACATCACAAATCTGGAGACCATGACGCGCTCGAGCTTCACCAAGTTTGTGCGCGACTGTGAGCTGGACACCATGGCGACGCCACCGCTGACTGAGGCTGACTTGGTCAACATCTTTGCGAGAGCGTGCGGAACCAGCAAGCTCATGAACTTCAGGCAGTGGATCACTTCGTCTCGATTCATCCTTCAGCGCGCATTTCCAGAGCAGGTAAACCGTTGACTACTCGTACACAGTTGCTCGGAAGCTGGTCACTCACCATTTTCTTGCGTCACTTCAACAACATCACAGTGCACCACTGGCGAAGAACTCGAGGCGCTCATGAAGAAGTTCGTCATCCCAAAGGCGAAGACCATCCAGACGCAGAATCTCGCACCTGATGTATCGCTCTCGCACGTCATGAAGCTGCTGAAGGAGTACATCTGGCAGTTCAAGCAGACCTTCTCCCATTTCGGCATCCAGAGTTTAGTTGAGGTACAAACTTGGCTTGCATGCCATTGACTGGGCACTTGTCACTCGACACGCGGGCTGACGAATCATCTCATTTCGCTCCCACCAGGTCGACACCAAAGTGGCAGTCGACATGAAGGAGTTCCTCTGCTTTGCACGCGCGTTTGGTGCGTTCTCCCCATTCGTAATGCATCTGGGTTGTTGCTTGTGGGTTCTGAGTATATCGTCATTACTCTCGCAGGCATCCTTCGGTCCACGGAAGAGCGAGATGGAGAGCCGTACACACCGCCGCCAATGTCGGAGAGCCAAGTGATCAAGCCGATCAGCTTGATGGAACTCGTACGCGAGTTTTACGCCGCCAAACTGGACGTGAGCTTCTCGAACCCGGCGCGCCGCAACGCTGCAGATCTAAACTTTCGCGAATTCCTGCGCTGCATCCTTCGCATCTCACTAGCGATGCATGCGCACAATCCATCGAAAGCCGGTAAACATCGTGCTAACGGGATCTTCTCCACGACATTCGAGGCGCTAAAAGAGGAGGAGGGGCGTGTGACCGAGCGTGCGCACACGCCATTGTATCACCGCCGGGGGAATATCATGGGCTCGTCGCTCACGAAAAGCTGCAAAATGACGAGCACGTCCATCATCTCCAAGCTGCTACGCACATCAAGAGCACTCATCAGTCAGCGTGAGACGAACACTCCCTCACCAAATCCACAGGGTTGTACTGATCTCGTAATGACAAGCGACTCGATCCGTTCCCCAGTTCGCATCGTATACACCCAGAAGAGTCCTGAGAGACCCAAGCAGACGATGTTGGTCGCTGGACCAGAGTCTACGCAGTTCGGCCCTACGCGTCCCGTAATGCCCCAGAAAGCGCGTCCAAGGCCAGTCACCTCCGGTGGTCCATCTGTCATTCGACTCATTCGTCCACCAGACCCGTCGTGAGATGACTGGCAGTCTCAGTGCATCTCTTGAGGCACTCCATCATTCGCTGGAAAGCCAAACGCCGCTTGCAGTTTACTGGTGACCAACAGGTCAAGCAGGCGGCCTGGGAATCGCGCTGATGCCTCACGAGCCACCAATGACTTGGATTCCCCGACAGCTTCGAGGGACGTTGGGTCCCACACTTTCAGGAACAGCAATAGCTTCTTCAGGCGCTGCGCCACCTGGAATGACGAGCACGAGGACGATCCGTGCGACGACCAGACTGACAGAAATGGAATGAAAATGATTAATAACACACACACGATAGAGCATTGACACAACGCACAGCGATGCAAACATAGACAATAACGTACTGGATTTCACCATTGAGTCGAAGAAGCGCACAGCAGGGATGACTGACGCGTCGTACGAGTTTAAGCGCATATTGCGCCACGAAATTGCGATCGCGCGATCCACCTACGTACATTCACACACAGTCAGCACTCACATAGCTAGCAACATGAGCAACAACAGCACAGCAGCCTCACCTCCCCTGCACTCAACAGTGCCTGAACGAGCGGTGTAATCGCCCCCAGACGGATGTACATGTCCAGTCCTGCCTGCAACAACGCTTTCTCTTGCATTCCATAATGCACCAGGAGCTCTGCGAGTTCATCCGAGTCCGACAGAATCCGATTTTGCAGAAACTGGTACAGCTTGTCAGGTTCGTTTGCGGCCATGAACGCTCGAGCCAACGCGACAAACCTATGAAGGGTAAACAGATAAGAAGTGTAAGATAAGCGTATCAAATGCAGTCGCATAAACAATAAAGCTCACGCACGTGGAGCTCTCGATCGGGACACCGCCGACGTGAAGGTTCTTGATAAACTCAGACAAGTAGATGCTCAATCGCCCGCTCGTCGCAACCTACGAAATACAAGACAAGAGATGAGAGATGCCCCAATTCTATGCATTGGCAGCTGCGTTGCATGACACGCACCGATGAGTCTGGCAGCAGCACATCCCAGACGTGCTGGTAGAATTCGGACTGGTATATGAGCAGGAATCCATGCATATTGTGACTCGCAGACACACCGCTTGTCACTCTACTTTCAGCAAACGCGCGTGTCCGAAATGACGATGTGCGAGCCAAATGCGGCGTCAAATCGTGGAACGAGGATGAATGCGTCGACGTCGTAGTGGAGATGGAGCGAACACTGTTCTCGTCGTCGCTGCTTGTGTCGTTCGAGGACTCGTCTGCCCCACGGTCCACTTCGTAAACAGTGATCGTTTGCACTATGCTAAAGAGGCTGACGACCCCAGAGATCGTCAGTTCCTGCTCTTGCAAAGTGTCCAACACTAGCTTAAGCACCAGTGTCTTCGCGAGCGCTTGGTCTCGCCGACGCAACAGAAACGGGAGTACGTCCTTGTGGCGCGCGCACGAGCGACTGATGCCGCGCAAGTTCACCTGCAGCTTGCGCACCTCTACCTGTTCCATGAGATCCTTCCGACCTTTGACTGTGAACGAACGCTGAACGAGATTTGGTGACAAGAAGCGCCACCGTGAGAAGTAGTGACCGTCAGCTTCAAACTGGTGGTGGTCCATCTTCCCCAAGTTCATTGTCGTCATCGCGCGTTCGAGCTTCGCTGCTGTCTTGCACTTGGTAGGGGGACTCGCGGTTGACGACGAGCCCTCTTCGATCTCTTCTTTTGCATTCACTGAAGTTTTAAGAAAGTCGTCGTCCAGACTCGTATGCACGTTCATGGTGTCCACGCTGCGCGCTCGTCGGATGTAGTGCTTGGACGGCTCGAAGTCAGGCTTATTGGTGACAACGACATGGGTGTTGTCGTCATCACTGTCTTGATCGTGTGTGGGCAGATCCTCTGATGCGGACGAAGATGACGATGACAGTGACGAGGGTGACACACATGGGATACGATCCGGCGCTCGCAGAGAGATCGGCAGCGGATGGGAGAACGGGTCGCTTACGCTGCCGTCGCACTTGATGTCAAAGAAGAGGCTCACGTTGAAATCCAGACTATGGCACACAAGCAGATTGTCCACAACTGAGTACTCGAGCGCGGTTCCAGGCGGGAGCATCAGGTTAAGCGACCGCACGCACGACACCTTGCTGCGCTCGATCAGGTACAGGAGCAGCTTCGTCGACCGGGTGTCGCCATACACGGCGTACAATTGACCATACAGTGGCGCCAGATACAAGTCGTTCCTGCTCACGGGTGCGGAGAACACGAGCCGTGGCAGCTTCTCAACGCTCGAGCCGTGCAGTAAATACGGGATGATTTCGTTCGCGCGCGACCCGGTGCTGATGATCAACACACCATGTGAAGCCGCGTACCAGAACGTGTGGATGTACACACCGATCGCGCGATGTAGCGCACAGCTACGCCGCTTGGTCGACACGCGGTAGTGCTCGATGCCCATCTTCGTGATGAGGAAGAGGTCCTGCGAGCTACTGGACGTGTTTGAGTGTGTGTTCCACACGAGGCCGTCGTTCAGGATGCGGTTGCCCGCGTTTGGCTTGCACATGATCCAGAACTTCTCGCGCGTTGCAATGCGGATGACCTGCACTTCAATGTCGCTCGTCTGCACAGCCAGGTACTGCTTGTCCAGGGACAGCCTCATGAGCGCAACGGGGTCCACGAATTCTTTCTCGAGGCCCGCTTCACCGCGAGCGTTTCTAGCGGGCTGGTGTGTAGTACCATCACCATCACCGCTGCTTCTACCAAGGGAGTGCGACGGGGCAAAGTCGTACAGGATCGAGACTCCACAGTGTGCGCGCGAGGCGTTCTCCTTATCTGGGCTGCCGTCACTGTGGCTGTCGTCCTCGTCGTCGTTAGCATCGGCACCTGCGTCATCGTCACCAAAGCTGCGACCTGCACCTACAGACTGTGATCGTAGCGCCTGCTTCTTCCGGCTGCTTGTACTGGCGCTCCGGTGCGAACGGCGGCGCTCGCGATCTTCTGCGTCAAGCGTCGTATCGAGCGTGATCTGGCGTAGCTTCCCCGAGCGCGGCGAGAGTACGAGCACGCTCTGGTGCGCGTCGTCGTACCAGGCGTGGCGCGAGTCGCCTGTGTACTCGACGCCGCCGCGCGCGCTCAGGTACAGGTGGCCGTCGTCGCTCATCGCGCGTCGTATAGAGATTGGAGAATCGGAGAACTTGAGCTCGTCCATCCCTCTCGAATCCGATCCCATGGAGTCACAAGCAACTCAACTGGTGCATAGTAGAACCGAGTGAGATGAAGTTTCGTATTCTGAGGAGGCCTTTACAATAGGAAATTAGTGCATCATCACTGTACTGTTGTGCTAAATACGACTCACTTAGGTACGATTGATGCTGTCGATGACGCGCGGTAACTGTGTTTTTCACGGGGGGAAAGTAGGCAAAAAGCGACCTCTTCTCGCGTTGCTGTGCGTGTGTGCGTGCGTGCATCCCTCTCGCTGCCTGTGCCTGTGTGTGTGTCGGTGTTTCGTAAAAAGTCAGGCGTGTACGGGGGAAGGTTGTGCAGCGATGTTCCTCCAGTGGGTCGCCAAGTGCGAGCTCGTGCCGCACTCGGCCGACTCGTACGTGCTCAAGGTACGAACTGCGATCGTTCATTTGTTCCAGTCGATCGTATGCGTTTGTGTGCTGCACGGTCGCTAACGTGCTATAATGATGTTGTTATGGGGCGCTGTGTGTGGTAGAAATTCTCGGACAAATGTCAGCGTGGCATGTGCGGCATGGTCGTGACGTTCCTGAGCGGGGAGAACGTGGACTTGGCGGACGTGCTGCCAAGCGGCCATCACATCCGCTGGTCCATGGAGGTGATCGGCCACTCGTTCGCGCTCAGCATGGAAGACGCCGATGTGATCTCGGGGGCGCTCAAGATCTACGAGAAGTGGCTCGGCGTTGAAGCCCCCGTACTGGGGGCTACGAATGGCGGGAAACCGAAAGATCAACGCCCCGCGTGCATGCAAAAGGTGGAGCAGTCGTTTATCCAGGACATGCTGGGGCAGATGACGCTGCTCTTTGAAGAGCGGACGGACGCCGCCTCGCGCTCGAGTGACGCGCTCGTCGCCAAGCACGTCTCACTCTGCATCAAGTGCGTGCCGCATTAGCTAGTGAAGGTGAGATCGATCGGCACACGTGCTAACGTTATTTATGTATTTTGGCTAGGGTCCTGGACGTGTTTGATGCGCTCGTCAAGCGTCGTGGAAGCACGCTGTCGCCGCAGACTTGGGAGCGGATCATTCGACTGCTGCTCGGCGCTGCGGACGGTGTCCTGCATGGCTCGAAAGGCGCACTCGGCAACCATTTGTGCGGTCAGCTGACGCGCATTCTCTTTGAAGTGTATCTCCGATCGCTCCCATTCTGTGGACCGAAGGGTGAAACCTGGAGTCTGTTGCAGAAATTCTGCCGGCGCTGGATTCATCGTATCCTCGTCATTGAACAGTGGAATGCTGCGACGCTGGCGTTGACGAAGAGCCTGGTGAAGCAAATCCACACTCCTGATGCGAGCAAGGAGATTGAGATCATCTGGGCCGAGAATCGCCTACAGTCAAAATTCGAGTACGCTGTTGCTTGCCAAGAAGTTTAGTAGTTGATGTTATCGTGAGTGGTCGAGTTGGTCTGATCGGACTTTAAATGTGTGCGTTTCGGGTATGTGTACTCTGTTATTGCTACAGACTGGAGAACTCGCAGCTTGCGTACGCCTGGCATCGCCTGCTTCGTGTCATCGGCCATCCTTCCAGCATCTCTGACCCAGACGTGTACCTCGCCGTTATTGTACGAGTCCTATCATTGCCATTTGTCATCGTTTTTTAAATTGATTTGTGCAGCCTTGTGAACTAACGTACGCTACTCACATCTATGCCTCGTTTGTTGGGAGTGCAGAAAGGAATCAGCCGCCTTGCAGACGAGTTCACTCGCATCGAGCAAATGCCGAAAGTCAAGTGGGAACAAGTGCTGAGTGCGCTCAACTCGGCTCCGACGCGAGACAACTCCATTTTTGCCAACATCACGAACGGCGGCACCGACCACGACGCAATTGTGAAAGAAGTTGCGAATGGGTTGCCTCATCCTCGCTCGCCTCCTGACGTTAACACTGTTTTGAGACTCCTAGGGCCGTGGCTCTTTGACGCGTGCCTCACGCGCAAACCACGCTTTGACGCTGGACGGAGCGAAGCCCTCCGCTGCTTGGGAAAGCTCATGTGCGACGTGTCCGGTGGACGATCGAAGAAAATCAGCTGGGCGTACGGCATTCGCAGTCTTATGGCGCTTCAGAATGCACTGCTAGACGACGATGAGCGAATCAGTGCGTCGGCGGTTTTCAACTGGTCCAAGGTCTTTGGACTGTACGGTAACCACACGCTTCGTGGCGCTGGAGTCATCACTGGATCATTCCACAAAGCTGTCGAGCGGATTTTCCGGTAAGCGATATGGGGTTTGTGAGTTGTTATTGCGTTCTGTTGTTTCACACTATTGTTGTTTTGTGTGTGCTTTTTCTGTAGTGCCGCTGAGCGCAGGGATGTGATCACTTCGCCAAGATCAAAAGCAGCTGAGATTGGTCGACGAACCACTGACCCTTTCTATACACAAGATGAACACTCGGTGGGCGGCATTCCAGTGATTTTGCTTCGACGAGCAGCCATTGAAGCGTGTAGCTCCTTGCTCACTCTCCACGCACACCTCCCGGTACGTTCTTGTTGTAAAGGAGCATTGCAGCGTGATAATCCTGACTAATGGAGGACTTTGGTTTGTTTCCACAGAGACATTTCATCAAAGAAGCCGAAAAACAGATTGTGATGGCTTCTATGCTCGGGATTCCGGGTCTCTATTCCAGCTTGCCGAAGTACACGAGCTCGAACGTCGTCGCCCTGCTGATGAACGCGATCAAGACGGAGACGGACCCCACAAACCACCAGATGATGATGTGGCTCTTGACGGTTGCGATCCAGCAAGAAGCGTCATACTGGGCGAGCGGCCTGGCGTCCAGTCGGAACTCACAAATCCCAGTGACGATTTTGCTCATCTGCACGATCGTGAGCAAGTCCGGACGATACAAACCTCAGGTTCTCTTCACAGCGTTCGACTGCCTCCGGCAATTGTCGCTCGTGTGTGAGGAGCTGTTCACGCATGTCATGAGCTCCGTCGTCTACATCGTCAACACCTGCTGCGATTTCATCACCAACAGCGCTCCGATACTTCGCTCTAGCCGCGCACCATTCTATTTGGACTCGCTGATGGCCGCCGCGTATCATTGCATCATTGAGTGGATTGTTGCAGCGCCGCTGCTGCTGAGCAAACCGCAAGTGATTTCAAAAATTATTGCAACTGTTGTGGATGGAAACGATCGCATCCAGTCTTTCACTTCCAAGACCACCGCCATGGCCGTCCGTGAGGCGGCGCAGAAGCTGGCGAACATGTTGATGAAACACCACGTCGCCCAGACTACGAGCGGAATGAACTCCCGGTCGTCCGTGTTGAACGAAAAGGTACGCTACCATCGATTTTTGAGATTTTGAATGACGAAGACTGATTCTTGTATTACTAATCATGTTACTGTTCCCAGAGAGTGTTGGCTGAACTATACGGTGCAGAGGACGCAGAAGTCGTCAACCACTGTCGGTTCTTCTCCGTCAACAAGAGCTCGATCCTGACCGTGATCGAAAAGCCAGACAGCGCGCCTGGTTCAGGTGAAGCTATCATGATTATGCGCGATTCGACCGGTCGCTACGTATGGCGATCCCGACCACGATACTGCGATGGTCCGCGCCCGAAGTCACTGGGAGAATTTGAAGCGTACGCGGAGCTGAACGTTGCGGACTCGGACACGGAAGAAGCGGACTCAGATGGCAACGACGAGGAGTCTGAGGACGAAGATGACGAGGATGGGCAAGGTTCAGCTGGCAGCGATCCTCTGCTACTGGCGATTCGCGAAACTCAGAATAAAACAGCGATGATGAGCTGGCGCTCTGGTACCGGCTCAACTTCTGGAAGCGCCGATGCGGCGATTAAGTCGAACAAGGTGCTTGCGGGTGAAGGAAACTCTGGAATGAGCTCGCTGATCGAGAGACGAGCGATGGCGGCTGGCCGTGACGAAGCACGTGAAACGCAAGATGCCATTTTCATGGATCTGCTGGATTACCAAAGCCGCGAAGACAAGCAGTCACTTGAGCCGAGCGGCACAAAGACCATGGCCCACTGCATCAAACCAACGGCCCCTGTCAAGGACAAGAGCCTCCAATCCTGGGAGACCGCACGACGGATGATGACGGAGCTCGGCTTCTTGACCGTCCGTAACTGGGGCTCAGTATTTGCTATGGATTCATCGACTGGAGAGCTGCTTCGAGACTTGGAGTCGCTCGACAAGCTCCCAGATCGCGAGACGTTTGAGGTTGCTGTCGCGTACATCACAAGCTTGAGCTCAAAAGGCGGCTACGACAGTGTTCACATCGCCACCAGCTCAGATGTGGGTTCGGGGAAAATCACGCTCTCCTCCGACTACAAGCTCTTCCTCGGTGCACTGGGCGAGCGAGTGGATGCAGAGAACCATACCGGATACATCGGAAGCCTGGATACCGATCGCACGAACGGGAAGATGTTGTACCACTCGCACTACAGCCATGAGACCTGCTTTTATGTGCCGACCATGCCGTTTGAATCAAAGAGAACGACAGTCCAAGAATCAGTGCAAGAATCGCTGAGTCTACTGGAGAGATCGAACGTTATGATCGTGTGGAACGAGTGCCAGCAGAAGTACCGACCGGGAAGCGTGCTGTGGGACACGGTCTTCAACCTCCCGACTCCGACCTCGCGAATGATCATCATCATCGACCCTCTTGACAATGATCTCTACTGCGTGCACATCACGCACGAGTCGTCTCCACTGTTTACCCAGCGGGATGTGATCACGAACGAAGAGGACAACTGCGTCGACGATGGTGAAGTGTACTGCTCGCGGGTGCTTGGTCCACTTCAGGACGGTATGGTGGTGAATGGCGCATGGTTGGCACCGCTGGTACGTCAGACGGCAATCAACGCAGCAATGTTGTCACGCTCTTTCCACAGATATCAGTACGACATTGGCGCCATCGCCACAACTCCAGTGAGCCCCGAGGCGAATCGTGCCGACGTGATCGCGTCGGTTGTGGAGAAGCACATGCGACCCAAGCTTCCTGGCGACTTCTATGGCGGTCTGTTCACAGATCCAATGGAACCGGGCAACAAGCGACGGACGTATTAAAAGAGGCAGGCGCAAAGATGCACGTGGGCTGCTTTGTGTGAAGGTATCGAAAGGTCAAGTGCATGCATTTTCGGAAATGGTGACATAAGTTGGATTCATATTGTGTGATGAATTGGTTGGAGTGTTTGTGCTTGCCTGCCTATCTGCGTTCTGGATTTACGATGTGCTGCTATGTTTAGGAAGAACATGCGAAGCGAACGCCAGTCAAGGAGCCAAAAGAAGCGAGGAGAAGTAACGACCGCGTGAAAAGTGCAAGTGAATCTTGGTTGCTCGCGATAGCGAAGACATCAAGGTCGGTGGCAGTTTGGAGCATTGCGACAAAGAACAAGTCTCACTCTTGCTGTTGACTAGAGGCATCCGGAAGTCACGCACGTGCCAAGGCGAAGAGGAAAGAACATCATGTCCAGCAGTGGTCGAGGTTCGTTCTTGCTGTCGTCTCCACGCTCGCTCGCAAAGGGACTTGGCTTTCATCAGGGCAAGGAGCAGATCGGTGGTCAGGTGGTGTCGCGAGCCGAGGCGACCAGTGTGAAGCAAGCCAGCAACGTCGACGTAAAGGATGCCAACAGCGACAAGATTATGGAGGGGTACCTCTTTCTTCGCATCCACGTGCGCCGCCGTCGGTACTGCGTGCTGAGAGGTCGAACTTTGCATGTGTTCGATACGAAGGACGAAAGTGTGACACCGAATGGAAAAGCGCCTGCTGTCGCCAAGAAAACCATTACGGTCGTTGGAGTGAAAGACGCCATGCAGCTGGAGAAATCGGTTCGAACCTCATTGTTGGGGATCGGGAACAACAGCAGTCTGGAGAATGCGCTCGTGGTCAGCACGCCGAAGTCGAAGCTCGTCGTCGTCGAGGCAGAGACACATACTGAACAGCAGCGGTGGCTGCATGCGATGTCGTGCCTGAATTTCGCGTCAAGCTCCAGCGAAAAGTCGTTCTTCATGTCAATTCTGCAGGATGGTGCGAGCGTTGACGCTCACGTGGCGGTCTCACTGCTGCACAAGTATCGAGACAACGAAGTTGCGACCGAGCTGATCATCGGTCGACTGGCCGAGTACTCGGAGCGGAACATTGACGACGTCGAGTTCTACATCCAACAGATCATGCATCTGGTGGTGAACGCGGAGATGACCAAGACGGAGAAATTGGTGCACCTACTGCTGTCGATTTGCAAGTCGAAGGCGTACGTGGAGCACCTCGGCAACTGCATCCACTTGGCGCTGCAGCTCTTTTGGCTTCTCGAGGCAAAGATCCAGGACAAAGACCCGAAAACGTACAACCTGTGCGCGAAGCTGCTCATGTCGATCGAGGCGAAAGTCGTGAACCAGCAGTTCGAGCTCCCCATCAACCAGAATGCTGGTGACGTGTCGAAGCTGTTGATGACAATTCCAGGAATGAAAGAGCGGCTACAGGAAATGACGCTAGGCAAACCAGAGGACCAGGATAAGCTCCACGATGGAAAGGTGACGTCTGCTCGACAGGAAGAGCTCCCTTCTCCGTACCCTGTCTTATTGACAATCGACACCAAGGACATCGTGATTAGCACGGACGGGCAAGCTGAAGGCACCGCTATATCAGCTGCGGTGGATCCTGAACTCACCCCAGAAGAGGTCAAACAGCAACGTGAGCTGCTACTTAAGTGGATGGAGAAGGAGCGTCAGAAGCGATACAAATATTTCCACCAGCAGCGAGATTTTGTCAAGGCGTTGGCTGACATTTCTGAGGAGATGCGCTTGATCGACCCGCCCCAGGACCGCAAGAAGCACCTGCCGGCAGCGCTGGAGAAACTGAAGATTCCTGAGATGGCATACATCCCGCTGGGGCGAGTCTCGGATCCGTTTTGCCGAATTACGCGAGTTTTGAAGGACGAAGGCACCGTGTTTTCGACGCATAGCCGCGCGCCATGTTTGTTGTGCTTTGAAGTGATTGAAGATCACGTAAACGATGCTGGCCATCGCAGTTCGAGTCCCAAGCCAACCTTGACAACCGTCAGTCCCCACCACAGCCGCTCAATCAGCAGACGCGGAAGCTCGACGTCAGTGTGTTCGTCTGCATCGTCCGCACCCGACGAAGAGACAGACGTTGTTGCGTTCATTAAGAAGTTCTCGATTAACGGCAAGATCATTTGCATGGATGAGCACGCAGCGACTGGTGGGGAAGATAGCGCCAGTCACCAAGAAGATGCGGCGACGTTGCAAGAACTCGAGAAGCAGCTCGACATCAGCATCACGATTCCGGACGAGCCTGTAATCTCTGGCACCTCGGCATCTCGTGGCGACACGCTGCCCTCTGCGGCTTCGCCAAAGTTCATGTTGTCAAGCTGTTCGCTGCAAGAGGAGACGGGTTTGGTGCGCTGCCACTCGCGAAGCGCGTACGAGTTTGGACTTTCGAAGATGCTCTCGGAGAGCGGCGTGTTCGGCGAGAGCTGGAAGGAGAAGAAAGTAAGTGCCTCTTTGAGCAGTTCTTCGCGGTATGATCGTGATCACTAACACGCTTGCTTTGTTCAACTCAGGAGCGAATTCGGGCAACATCTCCGTACGGGCATCTTCCAGGGTGGAATATTATCTCTTTGGTGCGTTTATGATGGCTTCTGGTAGCTCAAGGACGGACCCCTTTGGTTTTAACCTAACCTTTGCTTTCATGAGCAGATCTCTAAGAGCAATGACGACATTCGCCAAGAAGTGTTCGCGATGCAGCTCATTACCAAGTTCCAGGACATTTTCAGAGAAAGCGATCTCCCGCTCTTCTTGCGGCCGTATCGAATCGTGTCCACCGGCAAAAATAGCGGACTCCTCGAGACGATCACTGACGCGCAATCGCTCGATGCGCTCAAGAAGAGAAGCGACTATCAGGGACTTCGCAAGCATTTCGAACGCACCTATGGCGGAGGCAACTCGGCGTCAAAAGCGTTCAAAGCTGCTCAGCAGAACTTCCTCCAGAGCCTCGTGGCGTACTCACTGGTGTGCTACTTGCTGCAGATCAAAGATCGACACAACGGGAACATCTTGATCGACACTGACGGGCACTTGGTGCACATCGACTTTGGTTTCTTGCTGGGAATCGCACCTGGGGGAAGCTGGAGCTTTGAAAGCGCGCCGTTCAAACTTACGAAGGAAATGGTCGAAGTGCTTGGCGGCGTGTCGTCTAGTCTCTTTGGAGAGTTTGTCCAGCTCTTCGTGCTCGGGATGCTCGCTGCACAGCGCAACGCGGAGAAGATCATCACGCTCGTGGAGATCATGATGCGCAACTCGACGTTCCCGTGTTTTCAAGATCGCGATGTTTCAAAAGACCTGCAGAAGCTTCGCGATCGCTTCCTGCTGCAGCACTCGACGGAGCAGCTGGTGAAGGCGTCGATGAAGATGATCAGCTCGAGCTACAAGAACAAGTGGACAAAGCGATACGACCAGTTCCAAAAGATCACGAACGGCATTTTGCCATAGAGATGGCACGCTTTTCATGAGACGCTTCACTCGTTCATTTTCTTAAAATTACCTCGGCTATGTTTCATTTTTGTTTTCGTTGTGTGATCACCGCTGAGGCTCATAGTCGAACTGGGACAGACTCAGATCGTTCATATCGTATTCTGCTGGTGGTTGCGCTCGAGCGATCTCTGCCTTTATGAGTGGTAAGCTCTGCGGCTGGTAGCCTCCCCTTGTCGGCGGTGGAGCATTCATCCCAATCGTGTGCAGCGGCTGACGAGGATACTGCCCCTGTGCAAAGGGTGATGCACTTGTGGAAGTAGGTGGTGGCTGGTTTTGAGGAGCTGAGTTGGATTGATACGCTCGTTGCTGTTGCCTATTTGGCGCCGCTGTAGTCGGACCACCATGCACTGCCGAAGCAACTGCTTGCCTCTTGTTCATGTCTGCTGCCTGCATTGCAGATATCCTGGAGGCAACTCCGCTGACAGCAGAGGCAGGGTGTGCAGAGGGACTGCCATTGTTGTTCGCAAATGACGAAGACGGTGGGGCACCATTGTTGTGTCGTGGTGGAGCCGAGCTGTTTACAGGGTTGTACGCTGCTGCTCGAGGCGGAGTCTGATTTGGCTGCGGACGAGGCTGTTGAATGGGCGCTGATCCATTCGAGACCTGCATTAGAGTTGACGCACGCTGAGGCTGCATCGGAGTTGGAGCGTGTTGTGGTGGGCTAGCAGCCAGTGGAGCTGCGGTCAATACGGTGGAGACTCCGGACGCAGATACGGCCATTGCTGCGGTAACTCTCTCCGCCATTTCGGCTGGAGAGGCAGCATTCGCCGCCATTGGTGCTCGATTCGAGTGCACTTCTTTAATGTGCTGTAAAACACAAGCACCGCCAGACAACTTGGGTTAGCGAGCTTGTTATCCATCAAGAAGAACGAACAGAGAGCTCGTTACCTCGCGGTCGTAGCAGGAGTTACCTAAGTACTCTCCAAACAGTCGAAGCGCACGCTTTCGAGCATCTGAAATGCTTGCCTGCACAATAAAAAACAATATCAGCATTCAGCGATAGTAAAACACAAATCAATTTCGCTGTTGCTTGCGTCGCGCTCGCACCTTTTTCGCTTGCTCAATGGCAGCGCCAAGGTCTCGCTGTCCATCTGCTTGCCCAAAGCCATAGTCCTCATGACTGGTGCCGTCCTTCAGCTCAATCTTCACCAACGAGCTGAAGCCAATGCTCCATCGATCTCCTTTCTGTGTTCTCTGTTAGCACAACCACACAGTACACGTTTTCAGCTAACACTCTTCATCTTCCTCTGCAACGCGCGTGCTTGTAACCAGTGCAAACGACGTACGTATTCTTCCTTGCACTCGAGGATCCGACAGGACCAGCCGTTGAACCCGAATGCCTGGTTCGCTAGCTCAATAGCCTTGCAGCTCTCGATGTACGTCAGGCGAGTGCCACCTGGACCGGGGCGACGCGTCAAGTGGCTTTTGCCGAGTTTCTGATGCAGGAACGCGTTCACATTCTGCTGCTCCGAGCCTTCAAAGCCGACGCTGCCAAAGCGCGTGCGGCTGGGGGCGACCGTCGCGAGGTTCTGCATGAGCTCCTTGGCGATCATGGCCGCCACCATCTCCTTCATGTCGTCGCTCATCACGGCTCCACCGCCGCCTGCCGCTGCTTGCAGCTTGCCGTTGTCCCCGCGCTTGATCTCGCTCTCCTCCAGACGCCTTTTCATCGTTGCGGTTCCTTTCTGGTTCGTTCTGTCGGTTTTCGTTTGTTGCTTTTTGGACAATGAGAACGTGAGTGCGGGCTCTTCATCTGGGTGCATTTCAAAAAGTTGCAGTTGGGCTGCGCGGAATTCAAACTTTGGGCGATAACCTGTTTATCTAGCGTGTATTTTGATTGGATACATGTGCCAAGATGATTTCACCTCTTTGAATAAGATATATTTGAAAATATGCAGGAAAGCAAGCTCTACAGAGTAGAATAAACAAACGTGCCGATTTGAGCTAAGATGAGTAATTAGTATTTACTAAATTACAAAAACCATCTCTATCGAAGACTAATTATACGCTAGTTTGATATATTACCAATATTTATTTAAGCTCATACAAATATACAAATATAGATATAATACTAAATAATATTACATAAAAAAGCGCAAGGTATCCAGCAATTTAATGATGACCATCACATTGCTTTGATCAAACGTGTTGTCGTTGTTGGGGACACTTGGCAGCACCACAATTTATGGTGTGGGCCACACACTGATACCTCTTTACGGATCGACAGTGATGAACCACCCTCACATATGGAAACTGTATTCACATACATTTTCAGGCTAATAAGGCGATCTATCCTTACAAAGAGCAGCATTTTAGCCTCCTATAAGAATACTTACATGTATCCCTTTGGACGATCCAAAATGTAAATCCCTCGCTCGACCTTTTGCGCAAAGTGCCATGTGTCGCTCATTCCCCGATCTCCCGTCACCAAAGCAGAAGCCCCTCCCCCCGCCTTCGCCTTCCTTACTCCCTTCACGATGTCGGACGTCAACACCCTCGTGTTCCAGCCTCTGCAGCAGTTCTTCAAGAACAGCGTGCACCTCGTGAAGAAGTGCACCAAGCCAGACCGCAAGGGTGCGTTTGCATTTCGCAATGCAAAGTGACTGACTCTCTCGTTGCTACGTGTCGTGTGCTGACGCGTGTCTCCGTTGCTCTTACTTACTATCACTCTACAGAGTTCACCCGTATCGCGGTCGCCACCTCGGTCGGCTTCCTTATGATGGGCTTCATCGGCTTCTTCGTCAAGCTTGTGCACATCCCGATCAACAACATTTTGGTCGGCGGTAGCGCGTAAGTCAAATAGACTGTGCTCGTTTCCCCCCGACGAGACGGAGAGGAATGATGAGAGCGAGCGAACGTTATGCTGTCTCCCTTCTGTAACTCTCCGTCGATTGTCAAGCGCATTGTCGAGCGATTGCCATGCGAATGACCAGCGCGCATACGGACTGCAACGGAAGGAGCGAAGATCGAAGCTTCTTCAAAGAGAAACAGCGGGGGGAGAAGGTAGTGCGTGCGCGTGGTGAGGACGTCGAGATGGTTTTCTTATTTATGGTCCGCCACATCATCCCTCACCCATACATGCTTCCTCTCCCTCTCCGCGTGCTTCTCTCGAATGGCAAGCGAACGGTAATGACTTGGTATGAAGTCAATTTAATAGATATAGTAGTTTGATCATATGTGTCATGCTTGGGCTCTTGGATATGCGCAAAGTTGAGGTTGCGGTATTTTAGGAACAGACGCTCAACGGTCACGCATCCTCCGGATCGCCACACTCAGCAGCAGATACACAATGGAGCACCTGGACGCGCCCTCCCCACAAGAACAAGCCAACGCCGCGGCGCTGGAGTGCGAGCGCCTTTGTCGCATCAACGGCAACCCACTTACCAAGCGAGCGTTCGCGTCACGACAGCAGCACGCGTCGCCGCAGGGCATCGACGTACGCGCTTTTCATTATGTGCATTCGTTCTTAACCCCTTGCTTCTGAAGCGCCTGATCATTCGTCGCTTATGAAACACAGAGCTTCCTCGGCGTAGAAGATCGCCGATTCCTGAGCAAAAGCTCGTTTGACGCGCGCCTACCAGCCGCACAAGGGAGCGGTAACGCACTCTTTCTCCAGCGCGCCATCGAGATCGGCGACCTGAGCCTCGTGCTCATGCAGCTGAAAGCCCACCGAGAGGACGTCGTAGGCATGCACAACTGCCACGGCGAGACGCTCCTGCACACGGCCGTGCTGCACGAGCAGCTCGCGATCGTGCAGACGCTCCTGCTCCACGGCGCGTCACCTAACGCTGAGCTGCCGTGCCGCGCGGTCTCCGAGTCCACGCTGGAGAGTGTCGCACCGCGAAGCGAGAACTTTCGCTACAGCAGACTGTTGAGTGCTGGAGAGGCCACGCCGGTGCATTACGGTACGATACACACATAGCCTATGTGATTCTATTACGACTGTGATCCATATTGACGTGTCTTCTACCTGTAGCCTGCGCGGTTGGAAACTTGGATATCCTCAAGCTTCTGCTATCGCCGAAAGCTTCATCGTCGTCCCCATTCCAGCTCCGTAGACCTGGCAGCCTTCTTCTCTGGGCCATCACGTGCGGCCACGCGCACATTGTCGAGCACCTCGTACTCAAGAAGCGCCTGGAGGCTGACTGCTTCGACGAAGACGGCAACAATTCTGTCGGCATCGCGTCGCTCGTGCTCACCGGTGAGCTGTCGAATAGCTCCAACATCAGTCATTCAGGAGTATCCCAGCATTCAACACTGAAGCAGATCCTCAAGCTGCTGCTGCGCCATGAGGGTATCGAGATCAACCACAAGAACATGCACGGCCTCACGCCTTTCGATATCGCCGAGAGCGAGCCGGTCAAGAAGCTGATCGCGCATCTCGGCGGCAAGACAGCGCGTGTGCTCAACATGGAGAAGCTGCTGCGCTGGGACCGCGAGCGGTCTCGCGAGGAGTACACGTACTCGCGCGACCCGCTCCGGCGCGCCATCGTGCTTAAGAACACCTTCCCAACCTCAGACTCGTAGCTGGTTACGAGTCTCAATAGACTCAGTTCTTGCTTGTAACAAAGAGCTTCTTGGGCGAGACCTTGGTCAAGTCCACGGGCTTCTTCTTCTTTTTGCGCGCAGTCTTCTTGTGCCATTTGCGTCCCTTCCCGTTCACAATATCGGCCACGTATTCATCGAGTTTCTTGACAATGTCGGCGTTCTCGGCTATGCGCGCGAACAAGAAGGGCGAGAAGCTGTTGATGTCCTCAGGCTCGAGCTTGGCCTTACCCGTCACAAGCAAATACTCGACCAGCTCCGTGTAGCCTTTGAAGCACGCGATGTGCAGTGGCGTCCACCCTTCAACATCCTGGTGGTCTACCTCGGCCCCAAGTTCTAGCAGCTGCGCGACGATCTCCAGGTAGCCTCGCATGGTGGCCCAGGCCAATGGCGAGAGCCCCTCACCGTCTGTGAGGTTCACGTCGGCCCCACGATTTAACAACCGTCGCGTCAGCGCCTTGTTGCCCATGATGATGGAACTGATGAGCGGCGTCATTAGCGTCCCGTCGTCCTGTAGATTGAAATCTGCGCCACGATCGAGCAGCAACCGTGTGATCGGCTCGTGTTGTTGCTGTATGGAAATATTGAGCACAAGCTGGCCATGTGGGTCGCGCGCATTCACGTCGCCCCGCATGATGAGCATGCCATGCACTTGGAGGATGTCGCCGTCCCAGACGGCCTCGGCCATGGTCGCCACGACGCACGGCATCCAAGAAAAATGCCGTCTTATCAGCATCTTGGAGACCGTGGTGCACGTCCACTTGCGCTGGACACGCAGCTGATACCCAGGACGGGACTTGCTCGCCATACGCTCTCGTAGATGGTCGACGGCATCCTGGCGCCGCGAAAAGTCCTGCTGGACGTACTTGAAGTGCTCCAAGTCGATCCGCGGACCGTTCTGCCACGCGTGGCCGATGCGCTTCTGCTCCAGCACCGTGTGGCCGTCCAGGTCGACCGGTTTCTTTGGACGAGGCACGAATTTTGGTGGCGAGCTAGCGCCAACCGCCACGACCTTGGTACTTGCGCGACGAGAGCCTTTTTTCCCGCCGTCCTTGTCCTTCTCAATTACGTTTTCAGGGGCGTCCTCACCCTCGTCGCCTTCATTGTCCTCGTCGACTTCCTCCTCGCCTCTGTCATCGCTTTCAGCACCATCTTCGTCGTCATCGTCGTCATCACCACTTTCGTCGTCATCGTCTTCGCCAGTGTTGTTGTCTACTTCCGGCTCCTGTGGTAGCTGTTTGACTGCCTTCTCCGAGCTCAGCGGCGGCTTTGGCTCCTTCCCAAGCGCCATTCTGTCTGCGCAAATGAGCAGCTCAGTACGGCTTCAGCAACAGTCGCGAATGGTGTCATGGGGCGTGCGACTTGAATAGCCTGGTCCACTAGGTAACTGTCTGCAGCAGTAGCGCTGATGTTAATGTAAATGCTGTGTGTACCTGCGACGAGTGGTCTCCACAAAGTACATGGTCTCAAATCAATAGAGTACGACCTAATTTCGATGTTCAGCTGGAGGGCTCAATCCGCCAACCTACTCTTGTAGACTTGTGTCGTCGACCGCTCCTGCGGATTTCAAAGAACACGACTAATGAATTATAAATTCCACAACTTCATAGCAAACAGAGTCAACGAACGGCACAACGGCCCACCTCACTCACTCATCTACAAGATACAAAAGCCGCGCATGAACGCGATCCCACTAGTACAGCAGCATCTCGTGCTCGTTCTGGTGCTGGAAATCCCCTGACGTCGTCGCGAGCACCGGCGGGTCTGCCTCGTGCACGCTCGCACCAAACATCGCATGCGAAACCAAGATCGAGAACTTGGACACGCGAGCAA
>JAADWP010000043.1:0-59286 GCA_023336215.1 Globisporangium iwayamae
GCGTGTTTCTGTTGTAGGACACAGATTCTGCCTTGCCTTTACTCCCATTGGTTTTTTTTTGATTTCTTTTCTATCTATAATGAATCTTCAACCTACAGCACGTGAGGCACGTGCTCGATGTTTACGCTATTTTGTTCTTTTGCTATCCTGAATGTTTGTAAAAATGGGAAAGGGAAAATGTTGATGGCCATCACGTTAAGAGTGATGGTCCATCCTTACAGGCTGCATCAAGTGCCGGGTCGTTACAGTATAGGTGACCTTCTTTGTGTCACGGGTGCGCATTTATTCTTAGTAAAGTTGCGTGGGTGCGTCAGGGTGCCATTAAATCTCTGTGCTTGTATCAGCATCTATTAACTTGGATGAGCATTTACTGGTTTAGAGGGTGCCTTGCAAAACTTGATGCACACCAGACTCAGACTTTGCCGGCCGGTGTTTCGCTATCTGACAGCGTTTTAGTTTTTCACTTAGGTTAATCCCAACTGAGAAGAATCGGTGTCAATAGCCACTATCAAGAAATATGACTTGAGCTTTGTACTGGCAGCATTTCGATACATTTTTAAGGCTAACTCAAAAACCTAAAAAGCAGGTTTTCCAAGGCCATTTCTGCAAAAAAAGACAACCTCTTCGGCTGTGAGCTTCAGAACGCCAGAACGCGCAATCGCCGTTGCCACAAGCAAAGCCCCAAGAAGAAGATGTGGAGCCAGCGCCTGCTGCTACGCGCGACTCGTCATTCCCATCGCCTCGTTGCCGCCACCGCTTCCTCGACGTTCACGGTGCGTTCCTAGTTCGCTTGCAATAGCATTCGGCAAATTTGCACGGGATGTGCATACCGGACCGCCCGCTTCATCGTCTATTTTGAACAGCTTCGAGTGTCAACACCCACACACCACCACAGCTCACCCGGCAAACCATGCGCACGGAATTCGTACTGACTCATGTGGACCCATTGTCTCGACACGACCGCTCTGCGACCGCTTTGTGCGGCAAACAGACGCAGCAGCATGTGGGGACGAGAACCTTCGCGTCGCAGCCCGTAAAGGAGCTCTGGCGCTCCGTCGGCGCCGTCTGCTTCGACGTCGACAGCACCGTGTGCGAGGACGAGGGTATCGACGTGCTCGCGGAGCACTGCGGTGCCGGCGCGGCCGTCAAGGAGTGGACGCACAAGTACGGTGATTGCTGTGTATTGTTGTGCATGCTGCTAGAGTGGATGTTGATGTGCTGTGCGTTTGTCTTGTGGTTCAACAGAGCGATGAATGGCAACGTCAAGTTTGAAGACGCGCTGGCCGCGCGCTTGGACATCATCAAGCCGTCCAAGGATGACATCAAGAACTGTCTCAAGGCGCACCCGCCACAGCTCACTCCCGGTACGGCCGCTTAGTATACGCTCGTCTGTGGCTGAGTTGTATCGTTGAGCTACGTTCTGAGCCATGCAATTGATTGACTAACTGATCGACTTGTGCAGGCATCAAGGAGCTCATCTCGGCGCTCCAACTGAACAACATTGAAGTGTTCTTTGTTTCAGGTGGCTTCCGCCTCATGATCGAACCGGTCGCCGAGCTCGTGAACATCCCGAAGCGCAACATCTACGCCAACACGATCTACTTCGACGACAATGGCGACTATGCCGGCTTTGACGCCACTGAGCTTACCAGTCGCGACGGCGGCAAGGCCGAGGCCATCAAGATGTAATGGTTGCTTTCTGATATTGAAGTTGTCCTGCTATCAATACTCACTCGTTTGGCTTGCTTTTCGGTGACTGTATGAACAGTATCAAGAAGACGCACGGCCACGAAGTGATTGCGATGGTCGGCGACGGCGTGACGGATCTGCAGGCGCGCCCGCCGGCTGACCTCTTTGTTGGCTTCGGCGGCATCGTCACGCGCGACGTGGTCAAACAGAACGCCGACTGGTTCGTCACCGACTTCACGGAGCTCACGGACCAGCTCATGCTGCTCAAGAACTAGCCTTCAGGCGAGTGCAAGGCCATTACCAGAGCCATAAAAGCACAATAGAAGAAGACAAACAACCACTGTTGTAACTTCGATACAAAACGCGCATTGATTGATTGATTGATCGACCGATTGGACTCTTTCAGATAGCAATCAAGTCGACTGTCTAAAAGGAGATCCATTCCTCTGCACGAAAGAAATGCCAGCCAACCCAACCAACCAGCCAACGTAGTAAAAAAAGAAAATGCCCCACTATGAGGGGCGCCACTGGTTCTCGTGCATCTATTCTTCGACCATCTCCATGTCGTCGCCGTCGTCGTCGCCACCGTTCGCGCTCTTCTTGAGGTCCGCTGGCGTTTTTCGCAGTGCCTTGACGCGACGGCTCTGCATCGTGTAAATATCTGGCCGGTCGATGTGGATGCGGCCGAGCTTGTCGCCCGTGAGCTCGTCGCGCGAGATGTTCTTGATCTTCTTGGGCGCAAGGCCCTTGGGCTTTTTCGTCGCGGCCTTCATGAGGTCCGCCGACGCGAACTTGTGGCGGCGGAACTCGAGGTTGAAGCGCGGCCCCATCTCCTCGAGCTCCACGCGCGGGTGCGTGTCCGCCTTCTTAAAGTCCACCGAGTAGGAGCGGAAGAAGACCTGCTCCTTGAAGGCCGTGCACACGATCACGTGGTCGAGGCCCTTGACGTTCACGAGCTCGACGATCGTGCCACGGAAGATGTCTATTAAGAGGTTCTTGAGCTTCATGAACATCTCGTTGCTCTCCCAGAGGTCGCCTGTGAACACAAAGCAGGGCTTGGAACCCGGTGCCTTCTTGCTCTTGCACTTGAACGCGTCGATGGACTTGAAGTGCGAGAAGCTGAACTCCATTACGTCCAGGATGTGGCCGTCAAACGTGCGGCCAAACACGAGGTTGTTCGGGCGTTTCTTCGTGCTGCTACCAACCATGAAGAGACTCGCGTCATTCTTCTGCGTCAGGAACTCGACATTGTTCTCGTCCTCGAACACGTGGATGTCATTCTTCTTGCCCATCATCTTGGCAAACGGCGCCTTCAGCATGCGCTGCAAGTGGACAAAGCAAACAAATAAGCCATATAGGTGTTAGTGATACACGAAAGCGGTATCATCACCATGCTATGCATCGCGGTTTGAACGCACCAGGTCACGCAGTAATGTGTTGACGTCCTCGTTGGTCTTGTTGCCGCGCATGACGAGCAGGTTCTTGGTGTTCTCCACGAGCTTGGGCTCCTTGTTCTTGATCGCGCGCGTCACATGGGCCTTGACGCGCTTGGGCTTGACGACGCTCGAGACCTTGCGGCTCTGCTTGGCCGCGCTCTTGTTGATCTTGGCGTCGAGGCGGTGGATCTGCTTGGACGCGGTCACCTTGATGAGCTTGGAACCGGCACCCATGATGACTCTACCTCCTGCTGTGCTCTCTCGTTCACTATCGCTCAGTGACGATTGTAGCTCTTCAGTATCGCCTGTTGTTGGTTCACAATAGGCGAAAGGATGCGTCGTCGACAATTTTTGAGAGCTGACACAGTACCTATCTCTTTGGTTGGTGGACGATGGACGGTGGTTAAGAACTGTGTCAGTTCAAAGCGGTTTGTTATGAAATTTGTTTGTTAGTTATCTTTGCAATTTGAGCTTTCTGATTAACTCGTTTGTTAGCATTTTGGTCGAAAAGCGCCCGAACATGACTAACCTGCTTTCGCGCATATGCAGTATCCTGGTTGTCCTACTTGTGTCCTTTTCCCCTAATTGGGTGTCCTAATTTCCTATTGTACGATGTGGGCCAATTCTCACAGAAGGGGTGGCGCACCACGCCCTCACCTTGTTATCGACTCTATCAGAGACGACGACCAGCACCAGCAGCAAGCACCAGCAAGCACTAGCAGCAACCCCTATTAACCAGCAGCCATGGCCAACAGAAACCTCGGATTCGTCAAGCCCTTCGGCAACGAAGGCAGCTCGTGGGCCGATGACGACGACGACCTTGACATCGCGCCGCTTGTGATCGAGCCAACAAAGCTCCTACCAGAGTGAGTCGCGTTTCTCTGTCTTACTTGCTTGTGCGCATGCGCATGTATGGGAGTGCATGGGAATGCGAGTCTGTGTGGACGCGCGTTCTTGCATGTGACTGCGCGTAATGTGTGCATGTATGTGGCTGTGTTGCTGCCCAGTGTTGCGGCTGTGCATGCATAGCTGTGTGATGGTTGGACGTCTATGAGCAACGCCATTCTCCAGCGACTGACTTTACACTCCTTTCTCTCTCTCTCTCTCTCTCTCTCTCTCTTTCCTCCATTGACAGAGTGACGGAGAAGCAGCCGGAAGAAGAAGCGCCAGCACGCCGCGACTACGACCGCGCCGGTACGAATATGACTGCCTTTTCCTTGTCCTAATGCTCTCGAGCTTCGAAATGACAGGCTGACAATAATTTCTTCATACCCTCGACGTGGCTGCGTGCAGATGACCGCAACCGCGGCCCTCGCAACAACAACTACGATGACCGTCGTGGTGGCAACCACGATGACCGTCGTGGCGGCCATGAACGTAATTACGATGACCGCCGCGGCGGCAACCACGACCGCGACAACTACCGCAGCCAGCGCGGCGGTCGCGATGGCGGCGACTACGTCGAGCGCCCGAAGAACCCGGTGCCAGACCAGCCGCCATACAAGGTCGCTGCTTGTCACTATGCTCCATGAGCTGATTGATTGGCTTTATTAACTTGTACCCAATCGCATGCATACAGATCTTCGTGGGCAACCTCCCGTTCCGCGTGGAGGAGGACGAACTGGCGCAGTTCCTGGGTGACGAGCAGACGATCTGCGACATCCGCTTCCCGAAGGACTTTGAGACGAACCGCCCCAAGGGCTTCGCGTACGTGGAGTTCGGGACCCGCGAGGCGCTCGTGGCCGCCCTCGAGCTCGATGGACGGGTACGATCATGCAGCTCTCTATTTGAAAGGCTTAAAGCCCAGACTGACAAGAGAATATTGATGAAACTCTGTAGGATCTCGATGGCCGTGCGGTCAAGATCGACGTTGCGTCCGAGAGACAGCCACGCCAGGAGAAGTCCGGTGGCTTCTTTGAGAAGCGCGACGGCGGAAGAGGCGGTCGCGGCTACGACAGACCAGCCCGTGGCGACGACCGGTACGAAATTCGTACATATGATGAGGTACACTTTGTAAGTGAGTTATCACTAAACAATGTCGTGGTTGTGTTCTTCTGTTGTTCGTACAGTGATGGTGGCGCTGCTCCAGCGACGAAGGAGCGCCCACGCTTCACGCTTCTGCCACGCAACACCGCGTCGACTGAACAGAGCGATAGCTCGAAGAAGACGAGCATCTTTGGCGAGGCCAAGCCACGCGACGAGAGCGTGTACCTCGAACGGCAGAAGGCCAAGGAGGCGGAGCGCAAGAAGGCGAAGGAGATCGTGCGCAAGAAATCCGTAGACGAAATCAAGCCGAAGGCCGACGACGAGAAGAAGCAGGGTCCGCCCTCGCGCAAAAACAGCCACGACGATGGATTCCGCGCCGGTGGTCGCGGCAGCACCCGTGGCGGCCGCGGCGACCGTCCCATCACGCGTGGCGACTCACGTGGCCGTGGCGGTGAGCACGCTACTGCCAGTAGCCGTGGTGAAGGTGCCGCTGCTCGAGGCGGTCGCCATGGCCCTGCGTCTGCGCGAAAGCCTGATGCTGCTGCCGCCCCTGCTGCTGCCACGCCAGCGCCTGCTAGTCGTAAAGCCGAGCCCCGCCCGAAGCGCACGGAGCCAGCCAAGGTACGCCGAGCATTCCACGTTGCTTGAGAAACTGGTAATTGATACTGATAAAATCGAATTCGCTGTATTTGCGTGTACGAACAGGCGAAGATCGCCGCGCCAGCCCCTGCGAAGATCGTGAACGCGTTCTCGCTCCTGGGCGCTGACTCGGACTCGGATTAGATATTGCCAGTCTCTCCTCTTTTTTGGTCGTGTGAACAATGTGTGAGTGTGCGTGTTTTGATTTCCAAAGCCACATAGCCAAAGCCAGTTTGTTTACATCGAGTAGTTAGTTGCCTGTCATGATTGCCTGCCTCCCTCTATCACTGTCATTGGGTACCTAGGACAAGGGAAGGGAACGATCAGTACAACAGCTTGAACCACCCCATTGAAAGTGTCCATTCCTAGTGTTGAGCTGCTCGCGAGTACCTTCATGGATTGATTGTGTATCCATCTCATTCCTGTCCATGGGTACAAATCCGAAAGCAAGCTTTCCAAGTTATGTTCGGGATATGTTTTACACCATATAATATACGAGGGATTCATCCCTCGTCAAAATACAGCTCTTTTGCTCTTACGGGGGACAAGGATTTCCTTCTTGTTTGTTTTCCCCCTTTGGATCTGAAAAAGATAGCAAAGACGACAAAGCTCGAGAAGAAGCAGCAGCAGCAACAAGCATGTCCCGCAGATACGACGGCCGCACGACCACGTTCTCCCCAGAGGGTGCGTCCTATTGACTACTGCATACGTACATTGTGTTGTGGTATGATGGAGATCATGTGCTCACAAGTCTCTCTGCTTCTTTGTGTGTGGCGTGACGACAACAGGACGCCTCTTCCAGGTCGAGTATGCCATGGAGGCGATCAACAACGCCGGCTCAGCGGTCGGCATCCTCGCGACGGACGGCATCGTGATCGCTGGTACGCGTCTATTGCTTGTATCACGGTTGACTTCTCTTGTCGTATCTGCATTGTATCGTGGCTGTGTGCTTAAGATAATTGTGTGTGCTGATGCTTTCACGTGCGATTGCTCTGCGAATGCGTATCTTTCTCATGGAACAGCCGAGAAGAAGACGATCTCGAAGCTGCTGACGCCGAGCAAGACGAGCGAGAAGACCATCAAGCTCGACGACCATCTGATCTGCGCTGTTGCTGGTATGAATGACACGTATTGTTCCACTCGTGTTCTATTCTATTGAAATGTCAAGATTCTCATTGTGTATCTTTTGCCCCATTGCTGCCGCGTGCAATTAACAGGTCTAACTGCCGATGCGAACATCCTGGTGAACTACGCGCGTCTTGCCGCGCAGCGCTACGAGCTCGCGTACCAGGAGAAGAACCCGTGCGAGCAGCTCGTGCAGACGATTTGCAACTACAAGCAGGCATACACGCAGTTCGGCGGCCAGCGCCCATTCGGCGTGTCGTTCCTGTACGCCGGCTGGGACCGCCACCACGGCTTCCAGCTCTACCACAGTGATCCGAGCGGCAACTACGGCGGCTGGAAGGCGACGGCCATTGGCGCGAACAACGGCGCCGCCAAGAGCCTCTTGAAGAACGAGTACGAGGAGACGATGACGGTCGAGGAGGCGCTCAAGTTTGCCGTCAAGGTGATGGGCAAGACCATGGACACAACAGTGCCGAGCTCGGAGAAGCTCGAGTTCACGACCGTGACCCGCGACGCCTCGACCGGCAAGGTCATCCATCGCCAGCTCACGCAGCAGGAGACGGACGCGCTCCTGGCCGAGGCCGAAGCCACTACCTCTTCTTCGGGCGACATGTAGGCGACTGACCTTACAACAAAGACTGCCAGTGATACGTAGCGATTGATTTTTCATTCTGCTGGTGGCGCTAAGCCAAGCTAAAGCGAAGAGAGCAGTACGTAGCATATTGAAAAAGCTATTCAGCAACAAAAAATCTTCGCTAACAAGGAAAGTGATACTCTGATTGGTGGATTTCTATTCTGCTTTTTCCTTTACGACACCTCCCGAGACACTGGCAGTGGCGCCTGAAACACCAGCCACAGCCTTGTCCGCTTTGGACTTGGACCACTTACCCATCTTGTCCAATTCGCCACTTGCGCTGTCGCCTACGCGAGCCGCGCAGGACGAGTAGTCGATGCCGCAGATCATGAACGAGAGGACGAAGGCCAGCAAGGAGAGCCCGGCGGCGATGAGCACCCAGTACTTGAAGTTCTTCCACCAGTACACGTTCTTGACCTTTCTGGCTGTCTTCTCGTATTTGAGCGCGTCCTGCTGCAGCTTGTCGGTGCGCATCACGAGCAGGTCAATCTTCTCACCGCGGTCCATGAGCTGCTCGCTCATTCATCCAGTTCATACGCATGAATAGGCGTATCAGCTAGATACGTGAGGTGCATATGGGAAGGAAAGATGGTCATAGCGTCAATGATACCTGATTGACGTTCTCTATCATGATCATCTTGACTTTCTCCATCTTCTGCCGCACCTGCATCATTTGAGATATTTTCTGTTAGCCACCGCACGTCGTGATACAGCTCGCAAATGGGATCTTACCTGCGCCAGCGGTGTGTCAATCTTAAAGTTGTCGTACTTCTTCATTAAACTCTCGAGCGTGGACGCGAACGGCATCATGCCGAAAGCAATCGAGGTCTTGCCCTGCTCGCCGTAGTGGTCGACGAACGCTACCTGGAGCTCCGCGAGCAGCATGAACGCAACATTTGTCTGCACCTGTTCTTCCGCCATGCACATGTACGTAATCCCGTCGTCGTGCAGGAAGAAGAAATTGAACTCGTTGTATGGGAACACGCTCTTCGTCGCAGTCTCGGAGCTTTGCTGCGCGATGTGCTTGAGCACGACCCGCGTGACAGTCGGGAAGTTGCCGCTCTTGTCCGTGTACTCACAGAGCACGCTCTGCTGCCGTGCGATGAGTGCGTACACGATCGACATCGCTTATTGCTGCTACCCACCGCAACTATCCTACCACGCATGCGCTACTACAGAGCCGCAAGAAATCAAGGGCGCCAGCAAGCGGCGCAATGGTCGCGCTCGCCCATCAGTCGTGCAGCAGCTTCAGTTGCTCACTCGCTTGCTCCGCCGTTTCAAGTATCAAAAACGCCATTTCGTGCTGTGATTGGCTATTATTCTACCTCCCGCAAAAAATTGCC
The DNA here is from genome assembly GCA_023336215.1 of Globisporangium iwayamae. Lineage (NCBI taxonomy): Eukaryota > Oomycota > Peronosporomycetes > Pythiales > Pythiaceae > Globisporangium > Globisporangium iwayamae. Next base: position 8,853 of record JAADWP010000043.1, read on the forward strand.
AAGTGTCTTGCAAGTGCCGATCTAACGTTAGAAAGGAAAAGCACGAACACGAGCATGACAAGTGAGGCTCCGCACTGGCGATGGAGGCGGGCACTCGCTGCGACTGCGCTCGGGATCGCATGCGTCGATGACACTGCGTATGCACAAGTCCCTTCTCTCATGACCACCACAACTCCAGCTGATCAATCGAAGGGCGTCGTGTGCAACTCGCTCACGGGTCCATTCTGCGTCGCGGTTGGCGCCACGACGCACTTTTCGTCTTACATGACACCGATCACGACCGAGAGTCTGTACAAACCTGCAGCAAGAGAGGACAAGTCGATGGTCGAAGCCTCATCTGAAGGAAAGCAGTGCTTCTTCATGCACTTTGCGCGCAGCTGGATGGACAGCGGCGGCGACGAGAACGACCTCATGAGCAAGAAGGTGCAAAGCGTGGACGAATGCGAGTCGCTCTGCTGCGAGCACCCGCAGTGCCAGTCGTTCAGCTTCTGGATGGGCTCGACATGCTTCCTACGCGCGCGCCACAGCGAGCCGCGCGAAGATGGAAACTCGTTTAGCGGCAATCGAATAGGTTGAGCGGGTTGAGTAAATGAGCCAGCGAGAGTGTGGAGAGTGTGTGTTACCGCGTAATAGAGCAATAAAGAGAGCATTGGTCGCTTACCTTTTGCGTGTGCGGTATAACAAACTGCAACTTGCTCGTGAGTTGAAGTTACTTCTCTCATTCCGCATTTTGCGCACTCGAGCAGACCTGCACTCTGGTCTGTAGACTCAGCGCTCAAAACCACAATTCGAGGATCCAAAGAACATTCTGGCTGTGTGCGTATCTCGACAATGATGAAGAGTGCCAACGACGTGGAGAAGCAGAGTGTTGTCTTCGCTTCCGCAGACCGGAGTGCACTTTCACGCGAAGAGGTACGAAATTCACACACAAGATTGCTTTGCTCGAAAATGTTCAAAGTGGCGCCTATTGAGATGTTAACTGCTACCTATAGGTGATGCGGCGGATTGAGATGCTGACGGCTCAATTTCTGCAGAGCCTCTCGGTAAGCTATGTCAATACCTCTGTTGTTAGCTTCACGGCGCTAACATTCGTGTGATGGCTGAATATGAAAGGCCGGAGCGCTCATGGATATGGAAGCAGTACGACCCACCGTCAAGCTGGAATATATGGCTAATAGATCCGTGTTCGCTGACCGCGTTGCTGTGCTTTCAGCTGAAGCGAGACGTCGGGTCGCTGACATACGACGCAGAACAGCGGTGTTTGCTGCATGGGAATGCAAAGCGGATGATACGATTGGTGACTGCATAATACATCAATGCATAGATCAGAGGTGCAGCAACTGATATGGTCAAAACCACCATGTGTTCTTTTTTCACCAAGAACCGACACGGGGCGAGGAAGTACACTGCTGTGTGGATAGTATTGCAGACTGTGTACGCGCTGTTGAGTGAGCAGAAGACTGTCACCCAGGTATGTCGCGTTGGCACTTGAACATTTCGCGCTCGTGATCAAAGTACTAATCGGTTAAACGAGTAGCGTGAGATCTACTATCTGCACCCGTTCTTCAAAGCCCAGCAAGAAGCCGACGAAGCAATCTTAGGTCAGTACAGGTCGGCAACGCCATCAAATCAATGTGGTCACTGACAATCGAATTGCTTAGATGCCGGGAGCATTCTAGGTGTTCCTCGCGGCTGCATGAACATCGTTGGCGCGACGAAAGGATGCTTTGCTGGACGCATCAGCATACTTGTGAGTAGCTTCAACTCCACATGTTGTGCTGTTCAACGTCTCGTCTTACTTTGAGCGCAACGCTAGAAATCGGACCACTGGACGGACTGCGGGACCGGTGAAGAGCAACCGATCACACAGCATTTGCTGGAACTCGAAGCGCATGAAATGTACGCACACGTCATGCCACGCGCATGTGAGCTCTGTTGCTGATTCGATTGGTTGGCATGCAGAATCAGCGATGCCCAGTTCATCGTCATCGTTGAGAAGGACGGTGAGTGCAAACTTCAAACAAGGAAGCAATCGTCCACGCAATATCTGAACTAATCGAAACTCGTTGTCAAAGGAATCTTCAGCAGACTGAGGTTGGTTATTTATAACAGCTGCTTTCGTTCAGTGTCGTTCTCACATCGCTATCGAACGCTTTCAGAGACGACCGATTCTTCGACATACTGCCTTGCATCCTAGTTACCGGGAAGGGTTTTCCTGATCTCGCTACCAGGTATCGTGCAATGAAGTTTTGCTGGTTGCACCTACAGAATGAATGACTGAAAAAGCTTGGAGCAGGGCATTTGTCAGCTTTTTGAGTCGAGCACTCAGCATCCCAGTCATTGGTCTATGCGATTGCAACCCGTTTGGCGTATCGATCATGGTGAATATTGTGCGCAATGCTACTGTTATTTTTTTGTGTTAGCTAACACTTCGTAGATGACGTACAAACTAGGCTCCGCACGAATGCCGTTGGAGACGCAAGCTTGTGGTAGTGCAAAAGTTGTAGCTGTGAAGCAACTCTGAAAGTTAACTCTGACTCGAAATATGTGAACAGCTGTCGACGTGAAATGGCTTGGGCTTCGGCCGTCTCAAATCGCAAGCCTGGACTTGCCACGCAGCTCATTCAAGCAGCTCACGCAAAAAGATATCTCAGCAGGAACTGCGTTGGCTCGGTCCCCATTCTTCCAGGTTGGTAGCCTTATCTTCCTGACGGCACGATATTCCCGGCCAGTCTTCTAATTGAACTCATGTTACTTCAATGCAGGCAAACCAAGAATACCTAGATGAAGTCTCATCATGGATCAACAATGGCTTTCCCTGGAAGATCGAGCTGGAAGCTCTCCACTGTCTTGGGTTCAGCTTCTTGACGGGTTACATCCACCAAGCCATATTGAACGGAAACTACCTCTAACCTCGTAGTAGCAAATTGAGATCGTGTTGGTTTTGAAGCAGGGTCAATATTTCTATACCGGTACCTGAATGAGAGACTCTAGCTGACGATACCTACCAGCATCTACAATGCAATGCCAATGTCGAGTGCACTACTGGCAAACTCGACAAAGACGACGCGGATCCAAAAGTATACCGTGACGGCAAGCAAAATCGAGATCGGCAGAGCAGGAAGTGCCTTCTTGTAGATACCAAGCAGGAACAGCGTGCCTCCGAGTCCCTACAACAAAGGCGGAAGATGAGAAAGAGAAAACGATGAGCATTGAAAATTTCATCGGAGCAATCCTCCTACAACACATACGTTTGGATCCAGCAACGTACCATCAAAACCGAGATCAAGCAGCCAACCATCGCAGAGAAATCGTACTTGGCTGCGCGAGACACCAGCACACTGTAGAAAACAAAGTCTCCCAGACCAAGCTTAATCGTGTTCTCCTCCTCTTCTTCTCTCACACACAAAACGACATGAGTCTCGTCACAGCTCTCCAAAGCACCAAACGCAATCCAGCTAACGCACCTTCCGTGAGGTACTTCTCATGCAGGTCGTGCCACAGCTCATCGTCACGTCCTTTGTATCGCGCCATCACCTTGTCGACTCGCGCGAGCGCTGCTGGGTTGTAGTGCGAGTAGAACTTAATCAGACGCACTCGCAGCCGAATCTCATGCGGCATCAGATGAAGCGGCGCTGGGGGCGCTTCGTGAACAACAGCCGGTGCAGGTGATGGTGGTGCCTCCACACCTTGGTAGTGATAGTACTGCTGAGCTGTCACAGGCCCAGCGGTGGCATCCACGCGAGTGTACTGACCGCTCTCTGTTGCGCGCGAAGACGACGATTGGATGACTGGGTCGCGTCGCACTTCAGCCTCATACAGCAGGCCTACGTGTGAAGCAACAACATAAAAGTGAGACACAGAGCGGGGACTAGCACAAAGCAGTAAGAGACCTACGTACCTGGGAGAGGTCGTCCTTCCTGCTGCACGAGATTCACGAGCCACTTTAACGGTCCGCACGGCGTCAGCACCGCGCACAAGTCGTAGAACGCGAGCACGACGACAAGTGCCCAGGTGCTCCACTCGGGGAATTGCCCCAGCTGCCATGCCATGATCACTGACGTGAGGACAAGATACACTTGGCCGAGCCACTTTGGTGTTCCCTTCTGGTAAAAGATCGCGATCACGCCCACAACCGCGAAGTTGTACATGGAGAAGAGCATCGTGAACGCGTCGATGATGACGCTGCTCTGCGCGATTGCAATCGTCAGGATGTTGCCGCCCAGCAGACCCAGAAGCATCGTCGACGAGAACATCATGTACCCAATGAGAATCTGCTCAGAATGGAGAGGGAAACGAAGAGAGCAGGTGAATCTCCACATACATCACAGTATTGTCATGGTCGAAATGAGTTTGCAGGCGTACCTTGTTGAAGTTAAATTTGTAGCAGCACACGATCACGAACGTTGCGACGAGGAAGAACGACACGATCACGAGCGCATTGATGACCGCGTCACCGAACTTGGTGCCGTCGGACGCCCCCTCCTCCGAGTCCGGGTTGTAGATCAGGTACGCACTGGGAAAGTGAAAGCAAACGTGCGCATAGTTAGTAAGTACATCACCGATGCGACAACTAGTACTTTCCTGTGCTTGCAAGCGCTTTTACTTACTCTGCTAGTGCCGCCGCTGTCGCTTGATCCACGACGTTCAAGGAGACGAAGCTGCATAGTGGCACGACATACGACTCACGTTATACATTACCACGCGAAGCACAATACGTAGCACTAAGAGCCACAAACACATGCTTACCTTGCGAGCACCATGGTGACCGCCACGGGCCAAATCACCGCCGAGAAGGATCCGATCGAGTGCAGGAGCTCTTCATGCGTGAAACTATCGTCGTCCTCAGCTCCATTATTGCCGCCCGAGCCCCGTACCGCCGCATCTACCTGGTCGCTCTTACCTTGCGACTGGTAATCAAACGACTGGATGAGACGCTCGTGGACATCGCTCTCCTCGGCGAAGGCCGCGGCCGCAGCGCCAGCCGCGTCGTCGCGCTTGGGCGAGCGCCCCATTTTCCGCATCTTCTTTTCTTGAACTGTCGAAAGCTGAAACAGGAGCAGTTGGTGGGCTACCTTCGCGCAACATTTGAGACCAGGTGCAACCCTCTCAAAGATGATACCAAAACGACACCTGGTGATGAAATTAATTCACCATTCTTCTGGACAAACACACGGTCGATGGCGTCTAAGGAGAAACGTCAGGCTGCAGCAAATGCAGGAGCCCAGCGGAGCGTCAGGGCAATAGCAAGCAGTCCACAGAGGACGCACGGAGCGCAGCTTCCGGAGGTGGGCTTGTGCTTTGTGGCTTTGAATCACACACGTACGTCGGGCAGTAGCTGTCGGGAAACCGAGCAAATGACTAAAAATGCTCTTGCGAGCAGGTCATCCGACACGACACGAGACTGAATCTGCAATGCAAGCTCTTGATGCACGAGCCGCAAGTGCGATGGCTCTGGAAGGTCCGCGTACATGCATGCACTCAGCACTCAGCCATGCGTACTGAATGGGAAGATGACACATTACTTTACTTGTATACAATTCTCAGCAAAAGCACGAGCACCATGGTGATCAGCAAAGCTTGGATGGTGTGCAGACGAGAGTGCGAGTGAGCCAGCCAGCCGTTTTTACTTCATGCTCGCTGCTGCTGCTCTCTGGCGCTACTCAGTACACTCGATACGAAGATGTGCGGCTTCGAAGCAAGAAGCGCAGTCACGCGCATCCGAGCCATCAGCAATTCAAGCCTCTGAGCTCCAATGACAGCAAGTTTTACCGCAGAGCCCAGTCAAAGCAACAACAGCAAGAATGTGCTGACAGATTAGTGCTTTGCCAGATCCCTACATCCGGGTTCACAAAGCACCGAGTTCGCCAGGTCTCCTGTGGCATCAGCCACTGTGTCGCACTCGTCTCCGCGGATGATTTCGATTCGCTCTACGCTTGGGGCGTCGGTGTGTACGGTCAGCTCGGTTTGGGCGACCAGCAAGTCACAAACACAATGACGCGCATCGACACATTACCGAGACTTCAGGCGCAGCTTGAAACCACAGACGTAGCTCTTCGGTGCGGCCCGTTTGCGACGTACGTGTTGGTCAAGAATACGTCGATTGTCTGGCACTGGGGACTCCTGCCATCCAGTGCGCCCATCACGACAAACAAGAGGTTTATTCTCCAGGGTGTCCCCGTCGAGTTCCCCATGGTTGACGGCAGTCTAGATCTTATCGATATTGGCGTGGGCGTCGAGCACGTCGTGCTGCTCTCAGCCTTGGGCCAGGTCTTCACGTGGGGCTTTGGTGCCAACGGTCAGCTCGGACTTGGTCACGAACGAAACAGAGTTGTGGACGAAATCGTACAGCCAGTCGACTTCTTTTTCCCCTCGCACGAGCAGCTCGTGATTGTGGCGATCGCCAGCGGCTGGCACCATAATCTCGCGCTTGCGAGCGACCAGACGGTGTTTGCGTGGGGGAGCAACCACCTGGGCGCCTGTGGAGCAACGACCAAGTTCCACGAGTACTTTTCCCCCGTGCGTGTTCCAATCCAGCACCTGAGAGCTTCGATTAGCGATGGTGACGACCAGTATGCGATCAGCTGCTGTGGAAACACGTCTGTTCTGACAACACGCAGTTGCAACAGCGGACTACTGACGTCGGCGTTTGTATGGGGCGTGTGCTCTGAGAGCGTGGCTGTGCTGACGCCAGTCGAGGTATCAGAAGTTCCCCATCAAGGGCGTTTCCAGGAGTGCGAGGCTGGCTTTGGTGTTCTGCACTTGGTTCACCTATCGAAATCGATGCCGTCGGAGCAAGACATTTCGGTTCAGAATTGCCGGTTGCTGCAGATCCAGACAGCAAATGACTCAAGCGCGGCAGGGAGCAAAGCGACGACCGGTAGCAGTCGAACAGTTGCTTCAAGTGAGCTGCTCGCATTTGATCTAGCGCTGGGAGAAGTGCGGAGTCTGAGAATGATCGACTTGGAGAGTGATGAAGAGTCAGCATCAGCATGGCACTCTGTCGATCGTCTCACAATACGCGAAGTGCAGATCTCTGAATCACACTCAAACCGACAGATCTTGGAGCTCGTGACGCCTCCCAAATCTGTACAAACTGGTGCGTTGGAAGTCCAGTTGCGAGCAATTGCTCTTGGGAGTGTCAAGGTCGAGCTCGTTTACGACGGGGTTCTGGTATTCGGAAGCCCCATCGAAGTTCGAGTCGAGCAGAAGCGAGCTCAAGAGCGCTCACTTGCTACTGTTGCCGCTGCAGGGATGACCCAGACCGAGTCTATTAAAGTGTGCGCGGTGAGCGTCGTCAACAAGGATCAAAGACGTAGCAGCCAGCAGCTTGTGCTGGCGGACCTCACGTGGAAATCAGTGTCTACGAGGCGAGTTCGGATACGCGATGACGACACACTCGTGCTCCTTGTCGAAGGAATGCTAGCGCCCATTGAAAGGTTCATCCTGCGACTTGAAGGCCAGTTCGGAGATGAAACCCAAGCTGAGATCACTTTGCGTGGCTTCGCAGAAGCAACAAAGTCGTCACTAGCTGCCATAGCTGTGAGGTGTCCTCGACTCGGCGTGCTCTCACTTGTTGTTGCCAGTCCGGGCTCCGGTGCGTCTCCCATCCGAAGGCGACTAGTAGAAGTGACCTGCATCATGAACGCAGCAGCAAGGAGCACAATGCTGACTGCAAGTGGATCGTTCATCGAGAAGACATTCACTGCGTCGACTAGTAAGCAAGGCGACAAAGTATTTACACGAGCTGCGTTCTCGGCATTCGTCTCGACGCTTTTGAGCAACGTACAATTGAGAGATGCAATCGCGAACACACCGTTTGCGGCCACTGCCGATGTGGAGAGCGAGAGAGACTGGGACATCGACTATGAGATTGCGAATCGCAGAGCGCTCTGTGCGCATCCCAACGATCCGTTCGTGCTCTGGAGGACAGAAAATCTGATGCAGCCGTTCAACAGTGAAAGAGGAAGTCCAAATGTGGACGTCGACCACCAAGAAGGACAGATGCGCTTTTGGGATGTCGTACCCAAGTGGACATTTGAAAACCCCGCGGTTGTAGAGCTGTCACTGACTCCTGCTGTTGATATTCCAGTACTAAAAGAGAGCTACGAGGCTTCCACTCCATGTGACGGGTACGATGAAGATACTCTTGAAGGAGCACAAGTTCAAGCACTAAATATCGGACTGAACGTCCCACAGAGCCCTCACGAGTTCCTTGTTCACGGGAATCTCGTCAGTGATTGCAACTCATCCAGCTTACCTTTCCCAATCGAACACGCGATTGAAGAGGTGGTGGCTGCATGGCGAGATCAGCACGGTGAGCTCTTTTTCGCTTCCCAGCCAGCAACATCTTCACCATCTTTGCAACAGCCTCGAGCTGAGTACGCGATCCAGGTCTACGGCCACGAGAGCCACCGTTTTCGAGAAACCGCGATGGGAAGTCGTGTAAGCCAGTGGAAGACCAAGTTGCACCAGTTTTTATGGAAGCTGCTCGATGAGCAGCAATGCAGCCTTGAGGACCTCTTCCAGCGCTTTCTATTCGAATCAGATCGAACAACAAGAGGTGACAAAGGTGGACACATGCAGCTCCGTGGCTTTGTGTCCACTTTAGAAGGATTGGGCTTCAGCAGTGATGATGGTACATCAAGTGCTCCGTCCAAGCAGGAGTGGCTGACGCTCTTTACGGAGATCCAACGTCTCGCAGCAGAGGCAACAGCAACACCAGAACGAGTGACTTGCAGCGTCTTCAAGACGTTCCTAATCGACCCTTTCCACCAGGTATCAGCCCCAGCTTCAGGGCTGTAGCATGCACTGACTGGTCATGAGTTGAGCTGACAATTGTGCGTGCTGTTTGTATGGTAGCTTTTCTGGAGACACTATGTAGACACACTTCAGTCACTCGCTCTCAAGGACGTCATTGTGCAGACACTGTTTGCCCACTTCCGTCCACCACCAGGCGACAATCTTCGACATTTCGAGGATGAACATGAGGGCGTTGCATTATGGAGTGACTTTGTGGCCTCACTGAGTCGATTTCACGAAGAGCTGACTCGTAGCAGCAGCGACAAACGAGAGCCTGGCGTCTTGGTCTCCGCGTCTGATTGCTGTCGCATCTTGTACCGCTTCGACATTCACTGCAGCGGATGGATCTCCACACGTCTCTTCCAGCAATGTGTCATCGTATCTCTACGAGATAATAACAAGAGCAGCACAACCAGCAGTGTATCAACGCCAGCATTAGTAAAGAAGGTGAAGCAACGCACTGCTGTGCGGAACGCCAGGCGTCCTGACGTCGACACCTTCTCAACGCCCAACGCCGTCCAGAAACTGTTCCTCGCCCGCGCGTACCTACACCAGAAACGCAAGCCTCCGAGTCCAGATTCTCGATCTGAGACCGTAAACCATGACGAGAGCATCCGAAAGTCGCTCATGCACGCTGGGAACACGCACCTCGCGCGGATTCGAAGCCTCCCAGTCTCCAAGCTGCTCCGGTACGTTCTTATATTCCACACTTGCAAAAAAAAGACAAACAACCGTCTTTGATTTTGCTCGATTTACTAAACTCCAATGTTTTCTTTAATAGCGAGGGTGTCCACTTCCGACCGCAGCTTCACGACGCTGTGGACACTTCAGCAGCGGCTGCTGAGCAGTCGTTTTGAGATGTCAGTACAATCAGAGCCGACTGGCGGCATCCTTCTTGTATCCGACCAGGCGCAGACGGCTGATGCCGCCGTCTGGGAACATCTCAAGCTTCACAAAGTTCACGCCCTCGGGCACAAGCGCCACGGTCTCGCTCTCAACCGAGAAGTGCTGCTGCTTGTGGGCCTGGAGCTTGACGCGCGACAGGATGGGCGTCCACTTGATATTGTCGGCCAGCACACCCTCGTCCGACGCACCGCTGTACTGCGTGCCGTAGACCACGCAACTCTCGGGGAAGTTGCCCTTGAAGTGGTTCGTGTCCACCTCGACCTGGTGGATCACACCGGCGTGGCCCAATTTCAGGATGCACCAGTCTTTACCTGGCACTTGCAGCAGCCCCGTCGTCTTGTCGGCAAGCAGCACCGCTGGACGGGTCTTCTTGCGCGCAGTCTCCCAGCCGCCGGCCATGGTCTTGCTGCGTCCGGGCGCGATGAGGTTCTTCGGGTGGCCGTAGTGCGCGTCGTTGAACGCAATCACCTTGCCGCCGTGCTCAGCGCTCACAAGGTCCACGAGCTGCGAGCTCGGCACTTGCGTCCAGTCCTTGAGCACGTTGCCGTACACGCGCAGGCGCGCAATGCCACCGTCAGGAAACATGTTGAGGCGCAAATGAGTCCACGGGCCGTTCTTGAGCACCTTGAAGACGTTGTGACGCGTCTCCTCGTATCCCGGACCGAGCTCAGTGAACGGCAGGATGTCGACCCATTCGTGCGACTTGAGCTGCTCGGCGAGCGCGAGCTCCTCGGCCGACGCCGCGACGCCCATCGCGCGCTCGTGCGCTGGCGCATTCGCGCTGAGCTTCTGCAGCGCCGTGGGCCACGTGCTTTTGTCACTGCTGAAGCGCATCGCCTGGATGGACGCCCGCGGCGCGTGGTTGCCCGTAAAGAATGCCGTGTCGATGTCCACAGCCTCGACGCTCCCACGCAGCCCGAGCTCGATGATGCACCAGTCCTGGCCGGCGATGCGCTTGCGACGGGTCTCCCACCCATCCATCCACTTGCCAAAGTCCGTGAACTTGTCCGCGATGAATACGGGCGGCTCGGGTGCGAGCATGAGGTGCGCGGCGGCGAACCACTCGTCGGTCGCGAAGAGCACGCGCGCGCCAAAGTCGCTGCTCGCGAGGTCCGTGAGGCGCTCGAGCGCCGGGTCCGAAGATGAGAGCTTCACCATCTGGGGTCGTTGGGTAGAAAGCTTGGTAGTATGTGTGTATGTTTGGAGAGCGGCGCGAATTCTCGATTGAGTTCGTGACGTGGTGCGCTTGTTTAACGAGGAGCAAGCGCGGTCAGCAGCAGCTCCAAGTGGATGCGCAACTTGGCGCTCGCTCGCATTCACATACACGCAGCTCCTCTTGCTTTCGCATTCAGTGCCTCGGCAAAGTACGACTTTAATCAAATTCGTACTTTGTCGAGCTTGTACGGTCGTACTTTGTCGGAGTTGTACTACTCAATGGCCTGCGCAATCTAATGACCAAGATATACGGACTTTCCGAATTGTGCATCGTAAATCCCAGCGTAAAGTACACTTTGATCCCTCGTCTGGTGAGTCAAGCGATGGACTTCAAGCCAATCGATTTGATTCGAGCTGGATGGAACCTGACCCCAACGGCTATCAAGAGAGCCCTTCAACAGGTGCGTCTCTCTGTACACGGTGTGGGATTGCAAAGGTCGCATGGTCAGTTGCATAAACCCAACGAACCATCGCCTTCCCTTCGTCTACATGACGCAGCCCTGAGCCAAACGAGGGTCTCAAGTGGCTGGCTTTGGCTCCGGAGTGGAACGAGCGAGAAACGCTGGTAGCCAATGGATCAGTTGGATCAGTTAGTCAGTCACTTGACCACATTCGGAAAGGGATCTCCCGAACAAGTTGGACTTTGGCCACAAACACAAGCAAGAGAACTGTGTGGCAGAGAAGCCCTCTTCAAGTTGATTTCTCTGAACGGCGCCAGAGCGAAAGATCCCTCTTTCAACTTATTCTTTCCATCGACTGCACAGAGGTGGTCGGTCGTTTCAAACAAACGCGCTGTGACTGCTCAGCATTTACTATCTTCTCTAGAGTAAGTATCCAGGAGGACTTACTTTATTTCGGTTGGCTGGTTGCCCACAAGTCGCTCCCCAAGTCAGGATGAGTGTGAGCAATGCCGGGTGCCATGCATGTTGAAGCGCTTCGCTTTGCTTTGTCTCTCACTCGCCTTGTCCCTTTTTACACGCTTGTGCGGGCAGAAATAATGGTGGTTTGGTCACAACTCGGCGGATCGTGGGATGGCATCAAAACAAGCAGCCTCCCATTTTTCAGCTTCAACTTGCCAGTAAACAAACAAGCAAGCAAGGTAATCAAGGCAAGCAAGTGTTTGCTTTGTTGCTTGTTGTTTGTCGCTTGCTTGTTTGCTTGTTTGTTTGGCCGCCACCACTCGTTTTGCTTTTTGCTGCTCTTGGGGAGAAACCGCCCGCCTTCGGCTACTACCGACGACCTTTCCGACGGCTTCGTTTTCGCTTTTTTGTGTGTTTTTCTACATTTAGACACCCAGCTGGTTGAAGTTCTTTTGCTTTTTGTATGCACGGAATGTTCTCTCCTGTCTTCTTCCATTTTTTTCGAAAAATCAAATGGGAATCTCCCGCCACAAAAAAGCCTCTTCCCGCCCAAACAAAAGTCAGTGCGAATTGTGTGACCTTCTGTATACACAGATTTTACCTGTTTGGTATACACTACACTGGCTATCAGTATTCAGATCTCCAAAGATCAGCCAAATATACACAAATATAGTACAATAATGTGTATAATAAAATGTCGTAGCATCCAGAACCAGTTTTTCAGCGAGCCCAAAAAGCAAAAGCGAGCCCAAAAAGCCGGCCCGCCGGGTTGGTGCGGACAACAACAAGAAAAGGGCAGCAGGCAGGCGAATTAACGAAAGGAGCTTTGCGCCGCTTGGGATCTCCACACGGAAGCATGGAGCAGCAGCCGAGGAGCAGCAGCAGCAGCAGCGCGCCATCCCATGGCGGGGCCCACGTAGATGCATCCGCTGTGGCCGTCGCCGTCTCACGGTCCGACAAGGACGTGCCCGTGTGGCAGCTCACACGGCAGCTCATCCACACGTACAACAAGATCAACCAGGTGCGTTCTTTTGCGAATTTGTTTGCCAGATGGCGGACGCCAGGAGCTACGAAACGTTCGTCCCCCGCGGTCTAGTTGTAGCCGTCCGGAGATGGTGGGACAGCTTTATGGATATGCGTGCTGACTGGTGTGTGTGTGGATGAGTAGAACTATTACGCGAAGCGCAAGCTCGCACAGGACGGTTTGCCGCCACGCAAGAAGAAGAGCGCAGGCAGCCTCAAGAAGGGTGAGAAGAGCAGCGACGACTACCAGTTCCTCCCGGAAGAGGAGATCCTCAACGGTCGCTACAAAGTCATCGGCAAGAAACTCGGCACGGTGCGTTCTTGTTGTTGCTGTTGTGTGTCTTCAGAAGAAGAGAAAGCGCGCGAGACCGGTTTCCCGCGCTTTTTCTCTGGTGGTGTTGTACGGCAAATACTGACTTGTGGGGTGTCCCTGTGTGGCTTGTAGGGCTCGTTCGGCCAAGTGGTGGAGGCGCAGGACATGCAGACCGGACAGGAGGTGGCGATCAAGATTGTGAAGAAGAAGAAGAACTTCACGATCCAGGCGCAGCTAGAGATCGGCATCCTCGAGTCTCTGCATCGCCCGGACCACGGCGGCAAGAAGTACATTGGTGGGTACAACACTTTCAAGATCAACCTCAGCCTATGGGTTGAGACAGGAGAGGGTTAAGCTTGTTTACTGAGAGACTGACTGTTCAATATGTGTCTATGTTGTGCAGTGCAATTAAAAGACTCGTTTGTCCACAAGGGCCACCAGTGCCTCGTCTTCGAGCGTCTGGACTCCAATCTGTTTGAGCTACTCAAGAAAACCAACTTCAAGGGTGTCAGCCTGAAGCTCGTCCGGAAGCTCACTAAGCAGATTCTCATGGTACGTCCTTTGACAAGATCGTAAGCTCTGCTACCAAGGTTAAAAGAAGGACCAAGTTTACTGACTTATGACAATTATGCCCACAGGCGCTGGACTACTTGGCGCACCCGAGTGTGAACGTGATCCACTGCGACCTCAAGCCCGAAAACATTTTACTGGTCCATTCGTCCCGGAGTCAGCTCAAGATCATCGATTTTGGGAGCTCCTGTCTCTCTCAAAGCCAGCTCTACCAGTATATCCAGAGCCGCTTCTACCGCTCCCCTGAGGTGCTTCTGGGGATGCAGTACACCACCGCGATCGACATGTGGAGCCTCGCGTGCATCATGGTATGACAAGAGCTGTGAGAACTCGAATGGAAATGTTTTAATGGGGCTGACAATGTTGTGCCTTTTTGTGTGTGCTCAGGTGGAGATGCACACTGGCAAGCCCCTCTTTGGCGGATCCGACCAGCACGACCAGCTTCGGCGGATAACCAACGTCCTGGGTATGCCGCCGCGCGAACTAATCGACCACGCGAACCCGACGTACAGGCGGGATTTCTTTGACGAGATGGCGGTCGGCGAGGGCGAGAACCGCGTCGTGGAGTACCGACTCAAGTTGCGCAAAAGCACGAGCTCCAAACTGAGTGGCCATGTACGTTTTTTTAAACTTATTGGTATCATGAAGAACTCAGTTGAGAATATGAAGAGCTCATTAACTGATTGCATTGATTTTATGACAACAGGAAACGGATTCACCCACGACGCTCGCTGCGGTGATTGGCGCCGACTCGGGTGGTCCAGGCGGCCTGCGGCTCAATCGAGAGGAGCACTCACCTGAGGACTATCACCTCTTCTTGGATCTGCTGCACCGCATGCTGGATTACAAGTACGTGGCTAGTTGATGACAGTTTGGGATGTGGCATTGCTGTTGCTAACGAAATGGATATCTGTGTGTTGTTTGCTGCAGCCCTGTGACTCGCATCACGCCAGCAGAGGCGCTGCTTCATCCGTTCATGGCGTCAAACCGTCAGTCCACAGACACGGTGCGTTTGTTAGTTATCCAGTTGCGCTCGGATGGGTTTGAAAGTGATGCTGACGTTTGTATCGAAATTGTGTTCATGCCTGTTTGCAGAAAGGAAAGAAGAAGGCCAAGTCGATGCGCTCGAACCAAATGCAGGATGTGCACGACTCGGACTCGTCTTTCTACGATCCTGCGGACTCGAAACGCCACAAGCTGCGGCGGCTCTACGAGACTCCGGGCATTGGTCATTGAGCAGCTGGTAGCAGCAGTGACACACAAGGAAGCGGTGGAGCCCCATGGTTTTTGTAAGTGACGTCCGGGCATTGGCAACCACGTGGGCGGAGTCTCAGCGGCGTGTTGCCAGTGGAAGCAACTGCCGACTTCCTAGGACAGTTACGTGTGAGACTGTATCAGAAGCGCGATTCTCTTCAGATACGCGTTCCGGTTGAGCTCTGGTCGTGAGCTGTGGTGAGAGCAAGAGAGAAGTACCGATACAGCGTCACCTGGAGTGCTGCATCCGCACAGCGAACTGGCGTGTCGCTCGCATGTCCGTCCACCTGGACCGCAGCACAGCAGCTCAGACGTGCGAACGTGTGGTTCTTGGCCGAGCGCCACACAACGCCGAGTGAGTGGTCAATTGCTTCCGAAAGTGCAACGCATGGTATAATGAGACCATGAAATGCTGGGCAACCACTCGACAGCATCGCTCCACTTGGAGAACGAAGATGTCGACACGCGAGCCCGCCCCGCCCCTCTCCACATTATTATTATTGAAGAAGACGATTTGTTCCAGTAGGAAATATTCCACTCACACACAGAATTCGAGAAGGCAGAGTAGTAGCGAAGTAAGACACAGACAGTTAGTAGCAGGAAATACAAAGGCGCATAGCAACATCTGCAATAGCAGCAACATGATCAAAATGAGAACAGCACAAAAAGCAACAAGACACACACGACACGATGGTTTTAGTAAAAGCTCGGAGAAACGTCCCTCGACGACACTCTCTTCGCGCCTGATCCTTTGACATTAGCTCGGTTTATCTTGCGAGCAACAACCCATCGCTGGGTTGCAGCTGTGCGGCGTTGCTAAATACCTTCTCGCGGGAGAAGATACTTAGTTCTCGCCCTGGCGCTTGAGGTAGTCGAGCAGCACGTTGAGCGCGTGGGTCTCCTCACCGAAGTCGGTGATGACGGCGCACGAGGTGGAGACGACCTTGCGGGCCTCACCGGTAGCGTCGATCTTGCAGAGGCCGCACCACTCGCCGAGCTGCTTGCCCGATGGCACGAGGATGAGGTTCACGCCGTGCTCCTCGCAGAGCGCGCGCACGAGCTTGGAGTAGCTCGGCTCGTCGCAGTCCTGGGCGAGGCAGCAGAGGCGCGCGCGGCGCGAGTCGAGGGCCTTGGCAGCCTCGTGGAGGCCGCGCTTGAGGCCGTCGTGGACGAGGGCCTTCTTGAGCACCTCCTTGAGGGCGTCCATCTCTCCGAGCTCCTTCGGGACTTCAACAACAACTTCCTCAGCCGACATGATTGCTTCACTTATTGTTTGGGGTGGAGTCCTCGGAAGAGCAAATGCGCCGCAACGAGAGCATTTCCATTCCGCAGAGAGTGGCAGACGCGAGTTGCGCGCCGCGCAAATTTGACTGGCTGGAAGGGCAAGTCAAATGTATTGTTGTGGACCACACTACATAGTGTATGATGTGATGTTGCTCACATAATTATAGGACAAATTGTGTGGTTACAGCGTCCACAGCACGTGTGGCGTACACAAGATATGGATCTGGGTGGTACACACTGATCTGTTAGAAACTAAAGTGCAGTTATATGACACAAAAGCGCAACCTGTTCGAAAATGCACCTCGCTTTTCGTCACCTCCCAGCAATCGATTGATCGCTATGCGCCGCTGGAGCGAGCTCGCGCGGCGATGTCCGCGTGCGTCACCGCTGGTACAGTCCGCCAGCACTGCGTGGCCGCTCACCCACCAACCACATGTGCTACTGCGACCTGCAGTAGCCCACGCGCACGCGCTCTCCCCACTGTACCCGCAGCAGCAACAACAGTGCCGCGCATTCCGCATGGAGACGCTGTACGCCGGCCAGGACTACGACCGGTACATTGAGAAGAAGTTTAGCGACCTCTCGGGCAAGCTACCGTGGGAACCCGACCCGGTGCACCTAGAGAATGTGAAACGCCGCTGGGAGTCGCCGACGCCGAACCTGAACGAGCTCATCCGCGAGGACATCCCGCTCGCGCGCAACCTGTTCCGCAATGTGCTGCAGCAGCACTATCCGAAGGACATGGGCATGTGGAACAAGTGGGGCGTGATGGAGTGGAAGGCTGGCAACTACGACCTCGCGCGCATGATCTTCGCCAAGGCCTCCAAGATGTCCTTCCACGTCGAGCTCTGGCAGTCCTGGGCCTCCATGGAGATGGACGCGAAGAACCACGTGGAGGCCAAGCGTCTCTTCAAGGTCATCCTCGCGACTGACCCGAAGAACGCGAGCGCCGGGCTCGGCATGGCACTGCTCGAGGCTGAAGTGGGCAACAAGCAGCGTGCAAGGGAGCGCTTCGAACAGCTCGTGCGCGACCACGCGGATGACGTGCTCGTGCTTCAGGCCTTCGCAGTCTTCGAGGCCAAGTGCCAGCACATGGCGCTCGCGCGCGACATGTTCCAGGCGGCCACTGGCCATACGAACGCGACGGCGCAGGTCTGGCACGCCTGGGCGAAAGCCGAGTTCGACAACGGCTTCTACAAGAACTGCATAACGGTACTCACACGCGCCATGCGCACGTTCCCGACGCACAAGTGGCTCGTGATGCTCAGCGCCATGGCGCACTACAAACTCGGCAATGTGTACGAGGCGCGCCGCGGCTACCGACGCCTCATCGACGGCGGCTTCTTCGTCGAGCCGAGCTCGTACAACGCCTACGCGCGCATGGAGGAGGACCTGGGTCACGACGACGTGGCCATGTCGCTCTACCTGGAAGTACTGAGCATGCACCCGGACCACATTCCAAGCGTCATGTCGCTCGCTATGCTGCATCACAAGCGCGGCAACATGAAGAATGCACGCAAGGTCTTTGAGAATGCGCTACAGAACATGCACCACTCAGGCGAGCTGCTACAGACCTGGGGGGCTTTCGAGGAGCGCTACGGCGAGCTCGAGAACGCACGCGAGCTCTTTGACGAGGCCACCAAGCAGCAACCAACGCATATCGAGTCCTGGAAGTCACTCGCGCGCGTCGAAAACCGCATGGGCAATGTCGAGGCCGCGCGCGCCGTCCTTACGATGGCCAGTCAGCATATCCCGAACGACGCGCCACTGCTCGTCGAACTCGCCAAGATCGAACAGCGTAACCGCAACTTCATCGAGGCGCGTACGGCTTTCGAGAAGGCGCTCAAGCTCGACTCGACCAATGCCGCGCTCTGGAACATGCGCGCGCTGCTCGAACTGCCGCTGGACGCCGAGCGCGCCAAGAACATCGTCGAGAGCGCTTTGAACGTCATCCCACGGTACGAGAAGAAGAGCTGGAGCATCCTCATGTGCACGTATGGACGCACGTTTGCGGCCATGGACGACTTTGAGAAGAGCGTCGCGGCGTTCCAGAACTCGTTCAAGCTCCAGCCCAAGAACTGGGAGACGCACATGATCTACGCCGAATGCGTCTTGATCCCGAACGACGCCTGGGACGAGGCCAAGAAGCACCTGCTCGCCGCCAGGAAGCTGCTCCCAAGGACGCACAAGCGCCGCGCGGTCGTTGAAACCAAGCTCCAGGTGGTGGAAGATGCATTGAAGAACCTAGCTGAGGTTGGTGCTAATGCTGTGGCTCACGACGATGGTACGGTGGACGACGAGGATGTGGATGAAGAGACAACTGTTCAGTGACCAGGCGACACAGCAGCAAGCGAGAAGCCCCATTTGATAATGTAAAAGCCTACTTATTCGTTCGACTTACCCTAGTACTGAGTCTTGGTTTCTATGGACTCACTCGTATAGCAACAGTTGGCCATTAAACGCTCCAGCCACAAGCCGGGCGTTCCGTTGGTTGACTGGCTGGAACTCGGCGCAGAGGCACGCGGTCCCAGTAAACGCCTGAACTCGCTTGAGCACGCGCTTGGAGGTCGTCTCGTAGTAGAAAACGCGGCCGTCCGCGTCGCCCGTGGCAAGCACCGTTCCATCTTCATTAAAGCTGCACTGAACGCTGAAGCCCTGGACCTGGTGACCCCCAGCGAACCGCGATTTGCCCTTGTTCACACGCTTGTAGGGCGCTTTGGCCGAGAAGAAGAGCGCGTGGTCGGCACTCGACTGCGCCACGAACCAGGGCTCGCGTGGGTGCAGTCGCAGACATCGGAAGGGCTGCATCTCGCGGTCCAGGCGGTCCGAGAGCAGCGTTGCGGATCGGAAGTCCCACACGAGCAGCGTTTGGTGGCTCGCGTCCCGGTATTTAATACCCGCGCTCGACACAAAGCGCTCGTTGTCGCCTGGCAGGAAGAGCAGGTCGTGGACGTCACCGAATGCCTTCTGGTATGCTCTAAGGACTGCTGTTTCATCTGGCTGCCGCAGGTCGTAGCTGTAGATGCAGCCCTGGTCGGTGCCTGTGAGGAGGAGATTCGGATCCGACGGGTGGATACAAATACTCGTGACTGCGACTGGCTGGCGGTCGCTTTGGTGGATGAATGTGTGGGCAGCAGTCGCTGTCTCGGCATCCATGTAGATCGCGCGGCCGTCGTACCCACCGCTGAGGATGTGTCTACCATCGAGTGACCACTTGGCGCTCTTCACGCCCTTCGTGTGGCGTGCCAACGTTCGTCTGCAGGTCTGTTGCTGGTGGCAGTCCCAAATGCGCACTGAGCTGTCCATAGACGCGGACAGAAAGAGTTGTGCGTGTGTCGGACTCCATTGAACGCAGTTGACCGCGCTCGTGTGACCCTTGAATCTGCGCGGGACTCGTGACGGAAGAACTGGCGCTGTTGCTCTGGCGCTGCTGGCATTGTTATCGTCGTCACGCTCAGTTGGCGCTGAGGAAAACAGTGGTGGCAGCTCATCTGCTGGTGCTGGTGCTGACGGCAGTGGTGGAACTTCAAGCTGTCGCTCGTCAGCAGCTCGGCGCTGACGCTTGGAAACGTATCCGCGGAACTCGAATGCTCGCTCGTCGTGCGTCATCCGATGGCGCTGCACGTGCAGGAGCATGTGGTGTGGGTCAATTGCTTGCTGCGCAAATGCTTGCGCGGCAACCTGACGTCTCTGTTCCAGCTGCTGTTGCGCGGCGATCGGTGTAAGAGCTTGTCTGTACTGCACTAGCGGTGCTGGCACTACTGCTGGTGGTGCTATCGCGTGACTTGCGTCCTGCGGTGGTCGGTCTGCATACTCCTTCTCCGAGGTGTCGGAGCCATAAAATTCGTGTAGCAGCTCCATTTTGTTTTATTGTTTTGTTGTTTTGGGACTTGATGGCTTTCGTTTTGGGCACTTCCAACAACACTTCAAATACAAGTCCGGTTCAATCGGACTTCAATTGGGCTACTGCTCAACTTTCTAGATATAGGCACCGTAGTATTGCATATTTCAAAAACGGGTGCATGTGAGCGCATTTGTACTCGCGAAATCGGAATTCCAGCTCAATCGTCACGCTCTGGATCCGTAAGCATCGTAAGCAGCCCCCAAGTCGTTGGCCATCTCCGTCGCGAGGTGCATCAGCACATTGGCAACCCAGACCTCAAGCACCACAGACACACAGACACAGACACACAGACACAGACACACACAAGCATCCATTCACAAGACGCACAAGCAGCAGCAGCCATGGTGGACGCGCGCAACAACAACAGCAACAACGGGGAGCGTAAGCACCAGGTAGGGGACTTCAGCTGGATGAACGAGATCCCGGGCAAGAAGTCGTTCTGGCAGAAGGCCAAGGAGGACCCACTCGTGCCCATCGGCTGCGGCATCACGCTCGCCGTGCTGCTCGGCGGCCTCGTGACGTTCCAGCGCGGCCAGTCGAAGCTTGGCAACAAGTTCATGCAGGCACGCGTGATCGCGCAGACTGGCACGGTCATCGCTATGAGCGCTGGCGGCTTCCTGGCGGCCACGAAGAAGGAGGAGACCAAGAAGCAGTCGTACGAGGAGCGCCTCAAGATCGAGCTGCGCGACGGAGACAAGTGAGTGACGACGCAGAAGTGCACGAGTGTGCGTTTAAATGCATAGCAGCGGGACGAGCCAGCGCCAGCAGCTTGAAGTCACGGAGAGTACGGGTCGTAGCTTCAGAGACTCGGTCGACTGTGTTTCGTTGTCAAAGCCCGAGTCTTTTTCCCATACAGACAGCATGGGAGATATTTAGCTCGTCAGACCGTTCGTACGTGTATAACCACTTTCTACTAACTTTGTACATTAGCACACACACTAGCACATCAGTGTTTTGCTCCTTGCGCATGACGGCATTCGTGCTTGCGTCCATGACAGAGGCGATGCTAGCGTTCGCCAATGATGACTCAATTGTGCCCTCAAAGTGTCACGTCATGGCTTGGGTCTTCCTTCAGCATTACATCGGTAGAACCGAGAAGACGACAGTGCGCGTGTGAGTGCATGACATGGCGACCGAGCGTCGGCTTGAAGACGTCTTGTGCGGCGGATTGACTCGGTCGCTTTTTGTTGCTGTGCTGTCTGTACCTTGAGCTTAACTCGTTTACAACGTGCGAGATCAGCGTCTCTCGCGGGATAGTTCTCCATCTGTGCGAGTGTAAACCCTCGACTCACTCACTGTGTGCATTAACACTTGCGTTTTTCGTTCCTAGTGCTTGCTTGGCAGCATCCGTGCGCGTGTGTATCGGCTGCCACTGGCAACGGTAAGCTCCGAGTTCGCTCTTGGAGACCCTGATTGTGAATCAATTGGTAGGCATTCGTGCATACAAATCGCTATCACCGATGACAGTAACGGAGCGGAGCCCGATGATTCCTCCTATCTACTGCGTCCACGGATGAATGAATGGACGGACACACGCATGCATGTTGGTACGATTGGTTTGGATGTGTAGCGCTGAGACAGGTCAAGACACAAATACTAAGAAATTCGTGCTTGGTTTAGATTCGCCGTGATCGTGTCACCTGGTATCCCGTAGTACGACTGATGCAAGCCCAAGGCAATGGTGGCGAGCAGCAATATAATTCCACGGGGTGTGAGGGCCGTCCACACACTACGGCGTGGGCACCCTCACGTTCGTTCACACATGTAAGGATACACACACACACACATACAGAGATGCAAATTGATTGGATGCGATGCATACACAAGCCCCAGCACACGCAAGCGCACACAGCGCTGCGCCATACAGTGAGTGGTGAGGCGCGAGCTGCACATCCACGCAGATGCGGCACTCGTCAGTCTGTGTGGAGAATTGCTAGTGCCGTTTCACAACAGGCGAGCAGCTCCTGTTTGTTGTTGCACACCACTCAAAAAGAATAGCTCGCGCTCACTATGCCATACAAAAATAGAGCTTAATGGTTTCGAAGATGGTTGATGTTAATCAATTTCGTACTTAGTGCAGTTAAATTGTCCCTTGACTACTTCATTCGATTTTGCACTTTTCGTTTGTATGTAAGAGTCGATTAGCAAGCGCAGGATGCCATTAGTCGGGCTCAAAACCCAGACCCGTTTGATTGGCACCCGCACCGGTCCAGAATCTTCTCTACAAATGACAGACTATGAATAGAATGCTGCGCGCGGGTTTTGTATAAAGGGAGCTACTTACGAGCATATAATTTCACCATCATGCTCAGGTATTTAAATATAGTTTGATCATATATGAAAGAAAAATCGGGCTAAATATCCAACAGATCCAGAAAAAATGGCTCCAATTGAAAATGGCGAGCATGAGGTCCGGCCTCGCGACGACGGCGAGGCGCCAGCAGCGAAGCGCGTGCGCTTCAGTACCGTCGTGCCCTCGAACGACGTGACGCAGCTGGCAATAGGTACGAGTCTTATTGGTTGTTGTGATGCAAACGACAGAGCAGGGGATGTCTCATTGGCAAAACTAATTGGTGTGGACCTCTTCATCGTATCTGCTGGCTGCTGTTACATCAGTCTCACGCAGCACACAGCTCGATGAAGACGACGAGAAAGAAACGAAGATCGAGTTCTTCGCGCCGCGCTTCACGTACCACGCATTTGGCACGGATGAGACAATCCAGGGCTACGACGGTCTCCAGATCTCCGTGCTTCTCAATGCGTACGACTTTAGCGCGCTACTCGACGTAGAGTACAAGGAGCAGGAGGCGAGGTACGAGCCTAGGAAGAATGAGATGTTTTACAGTATGGC
This sequence comes from Globisporangium iwayamae, assembly GCA_023336215.1. Taxonomy (NCBI): domain Eukaryota; phylum Oomycota; class Peronosporomycetes; order Pythiales; family Pythiaceae; genus Globisporangium; species Globisporangium iwayamae. The sequence goes on from JAADWP010000043.1 coordinate 31,835, forward strand.
AGATGCGCTACGATGATGTGTTGCTCACATGTGATTGCGTGCATATCTACCTACGTATGCTGAACCAACTAAAGTGCAGACAACATCGTCGCGAAGATTTCGTCGTCGCTGCCGGAAGGGTTCACATTGGATCGCATCACGTTCGCAGACAACCTGCGTCTCATAGAACAGCAGTTCGCGCCGCTGGGTCAACTCGTGCACTCGTACTCACAGCAGGTAGACGGTGGCGAGCGCCACTTTGAGATCTACGAAGCGCCGCTCGATGGAGATGATGCCGCGCAGAAGCTACACGCGAAAATGCAGACCATGGCGCTCTGGTTCATCGAAGGTTCGTCGATTTTAGCAGTGTGATGGTAGCAAATTGGTACCAAGTTTGATACTGATACTCGTTGTTGTTTGGATGTTGCAACATGAAACAGGAGCGGACGGAATCGACGTCACGGATCCGCGCTGGGTCGTGTACGTGACGTACGAGCGCTCCTCCGCGCCTGGCAATGCTGGTGAAAAGAGCTTCACACCTGTTGGGTACGTCACGCTGTTCAAATTCATCAACCCGCTCGGCCGCAAGTCGGCTGCTTCCGGCACCAGTGACCCGAACCCCACGTCGGTAGAGCAGAACGAGACGCACCGCATCTGCCAGGTGCTGATCTTCCCCACGCACCAGCGCCAGGGCCACGGCGAGCACCTCGTGCAGTGCATCTGGCAGCGCGTGGTTGCGAACGACAAGGTGTACGAGCTCACCGTCGAGGACCCGGTGCCAGCGTTCGCAAAGGTAGGTATCCTGAGAAGTGGTTTTGGTACTTCAGTATCAAAAATGGCTTCATCTTTTTCATATTTGCTTGCTGGGGACGTCGTCGCTTCACTGATTTTGGTGTCAAAATTTTCGCTCTGGGTATCATCATCAGCTGCGTGATCTTGTGGATGTGAAGAATTGTCTCAAGCAGAATTTCTTCTCACTGCCGCCGGGTGAGAGCATCAGTAGCACTGGCGACGAGATGCAAGCGGCAGCGCTGGGTACATTGAGTCTCACGTCGCACGACATCCGCGCCGTGCAGGAGGTGCGTCTAGTGTATTTTGAGATCAGTATGGGCTGGCTGTTTGCTGAGATTGAGACTAAAGTGTCAATCTCTCGCTTGATACTCTTGACACCGAAATGCACAGAGACTCAAGATCACGCAGAAGCAGGTGCAGACGTGCTACGAGGTGCTGAAGCTGCGCTTCGTGGACCGTGAGGACGAGGAGCAGCTCAGGAAGTTCCGGCTTGAGGTCAAGAAGCGGCTCTTCCGGCTGCACGCCGAGGAGCTTGAGGGCATGGCGAGCGCCGAGCGCCGCAAGGCCTTTCTCGAGGCCGAGTACCAGGAGCTTGACGCGCATTACTCCCAGCTGCTTGCAAAAATTGCAGCTTAACAAAAATCACTCACACAAAAAGAGCTCACAAAAATTTAGCAAAAAACAAATGCTCTTTTTTCTTCAAAAATAGCAAAAAATATTTGGCCGAGCTGCGCTTTTCGACAGAAGAGCCTGAGTCCTGAAGAAGCAAGCAAAGGCGTCGAAAGAGCCAAGGTCGACGCGCGAACGAGCAGGTACGTCTCGGAATGGTATGCGAGCCCCTGCGCTCCTGGTTTACATGGGCACTTAAGGACCCCAGTGAAGCTACTGTCGTGTAACGTCCGCTGCGTGAGTCTGACGTTGCGAGGGCCTTGTTTGCTTGCATGTGCACGTGTGATTTGCGGCGTTCACCAGCAGAAAAAGCGAGCAGCAGCAGAGATGAGCGGCACGCTGGAACTGAATATGCACTATGAGCTGCAGGAGAAGATTGGCATGGGTGCCTTTGGTGAGGTCTTCAAAGCCGTCGACACGCGCACGGACGAGGTCGTCGCCATCAAGATCATCGACCTCGAGCGCGCGGGCGACGAGATCGACGACGTGCAGCAGGTGCGCATGGATGAGTGAATGAAGTGTATGTGAGTAGTGCATGCGACCTTGACAGTGTGAGTATAATGCTGATATCATTGTGTGTGTTGCGGTGGCGTTAGGAAATTGCGGTGCTGTCGCAATGCGCGTGCGAGCAGCTCACCAAGTACGTCGGGTCGTTCATCCAGGGTACAAAACTATGGTAAGATCATGCGTCTCTTATCATCATTTCGTGATACTTATTCGTATGCCCTACGTGGTAGAAATGGACTCACAGTGAGAGAGTGTGTGTCGTGTGCTCTTGCGGTTCAGGATCATCATGGAATACCTCGCTGGAGGCTCTGTGCTGGACGTCATGAACTCTGGGTACGACTTTGCCTCGTAATTTCACGATTATGCTTCATTACGAATCTCATCCAACCCCATGCATACTACTGTTCTCAGTCCGCTAGAAGAAGCGTACATTGCGATCATCCTCCATGAGCTGCTGCGCGGCGTGGCGTACCTGCACTCGGAAAAGAAGATTCACCGTGACATCAAGGCGGCGAACATCCTGCTGAGCGGCGACGGCCACGTCAAGCTCGCGGACTTTGGCGTTACGGGCCAACTCACGGACACGGTCACGAAGCGAAACACCGTGGTGGGGACACCCTTTTGGATGGCACCCGAGGTCATCCAGCAGTCCGAGTACGACTCCAAGGCCGACATCTGGTCGCTCGGGATCACGGCCATCGAGATGGCGAAGGGCGCGCCACCACTTGCCAAGTGAGTATCAAGCGAACTGTGGCTATTGATACCAAAGTATTGGCTTTGATACTGATACTTGCTATTATGCCTCCGGTACTTTCATGTTGTATGTTCCAGCATCCATCCGATGAAAGTGCTGTTCATCATCCCGAGCAACGAGCCGCCCGTACTCGAGGGCAACTTCTCGCCACGTTTCAAGGATTTCGTGGCTCAGTGTCTGCGAAAGCTCCCCACGGAGCGCCCGACGGCACTCGAGCTGCTGCAACACCCGTTCATCCGATCGGCGAACCACGTGTCGCACCTCACGGACCTACTCGAGCGGAATCAGATCGCGTCGGACGACCGCAATGACGAGGAGGACTTTGGTAGCAGCAGCGGCCACAGCAACTGTATGAGCAGATCTATGAACGGAGGCGAGCGCAGTCAGTTTGGCGACAGCAAGAGCGGCAGCAGCTCCGTGTTCGCAATGAACGGGAACGGCTTCACGACCATCAACAACAGCACGACGACCTCGTCATCTTCTACTGAGCTAGGTTCGTTCTCACGTGGTGGTGCTGACACTGTCGTCGGTGGATATCTGGAAACCAGCAGCAATGGCGAAGACCACGACCGGTTCGCGCGCAGCAAGGTGCACACGCGCGCCAAGTCCACGTCGGTGGACAGTGGCTGGGACTTCAACACGATCCGTATCTCCTCCTCGACAACCACAACAGCGACGACCACAGCGACAGTCTCGAGCGGCACATTCTTCGCTCCGACGCTGGAAACTGTCGAGACACCTTCAGTGTACGAGACTCACATTGGCTACAGTGAAGAGATCGTGAACTCGGCATCTGCGATCGAGACAGCGAGTGAAAATAGTGCTAGCGGTGGCGATGGGGCTATGGACGATGACGAGGAGGCGTTTGAGAACATCGTCAAGCCCGCGATCTTCGATGTGCTGAGCGGCACGATGGACGTGGAGCCGCTCGACGAGGAGGACGAAGCGGCAGCCACGCGGCGCGAGGAGCTGCTCTTCGACTTTCTGCACGCGTTCGAGAGCCTGAACCAGGAGAAGGGACTGCTGAGCAAAGTGCTCAATAGCTTGTTAGTCAACAGCTCGCAGCAATCATGAGCCTCGAATGCAGCTGGCCTAGGGCATACTGGGGGTTGGTGGTGAGCACAAGGTAGCTAAATAAATGTGGTGGTAGCAGCAAAAATGAGAAATCTGTTGTTGAAATTCACAATATGATCCGAAACGTCGTGAAGCGATCTTGAAGAGCATGCTTCAGGCGCAGCTCTTCGCATAAAGGAATCCATCCCGCTATCGCTACTATCGCTTGACTACCTACCCAGAGACACAGACAGGATGAACGGGTACCTGCTGCGCAAGTGCCGCTCAGAGCAGCAGCTCATGAACGAGCTCACGAAGCTGCTGGGCTCCAAGGACTACGCGTCCAAGAAGATGAGCGAGCTGCTCAAGGAGCTCGCGTTCTTCTACGTGTCGCCTGTGCTGCCGCGCATTCCGCACTCAGTGCTCAAGGACCTCTGTGCGCTGCTCACGAATCTCAAGGACAAGAAGGAGGACCTGCGCATCGCCAGGATGGTGCTCTGCTTCCTCGGGCGGCTTGTCGACCAATTCGAGCTCCGCTACGAGCTGCGAGAGCGAGGCTCGTCTTCCAGTAATGACGGGGGGCAGCGCACGCAGAGCTTCGAGCTCTCCGTGTCCGTGCTCGCGACGCTCATGAAGGTAATGGAGAAATCGGAGCTGAGCCACGCGAGCCTTCCTCGCCAGAATACGTGCCTCAAGCTCTTCGCGCACCTCTGCCGGGTGTTTCACAAGTCTGACGCGCTCATCCTGCGCGTCAAGCCGCTGATGCAAAAGTCGCCCGTGTGGGCGCTGCTCTCAGGTGACAAGAAGAGCATCGCGGCCGTCACGGGCAAGAAGGACTTTCCGAGTCACATGGCGCAGTTGGCTGCCATGTTCCACGGTGTGCGCTTCCACTTGAGCCACGGCGAGCAGGAGACCATGCTCGAATTGCTCGTCCAGGCCGCGTTTCTGCCGAGTTGCGTCGCGTCGCGTCACGCCTGTGCGACGCTGCTGGCGCTCTTTGAGCTCTCGAATGAGAGCGCCAAGGCAGTCGTCAAGACCCTCGAGTGGTTCCTCATGAAGTTCCGTCCGGCGACGCTGCGCGTGGGCGACACGCTCGCGACGATCTACCTGTTGCGACTGTGTGGCCAGGTCACCCGGCTTCCTACGACGGCCACAGACGACCAGTCATCATTGGGTGGCGGTGGAAGCTCTTCGCTCTTCAAGGGCAAGAGCAGCAAGTCGATTAGCGTCTCGAATCTGCTGGACTTGTCCTACGACATGGGCGGAGCAACCCCAGCCTCTGGTGCTGTATCACCACCGCCGTCGCCAGTAGCCCGCCAACGGCAGCGCCTCGACGGCGTCACAGTGTCCAGCGCGCTCGCGACGCGTCTCAAGGATATGCTACTCGACGTGCTCTGCGCCGCAGCCGAGCAGAAAACTGCCACGACCACGGCCTCGACCTGGGTCGCGAATGCCGTCGTGCTCGTCGCGATCGAGGAGACTGTGAAGGACAGCGACGCCGAGTCGTGTTTCATGAAGGTGCGCGGCAGCGTGTGCGTCTTCGAGATCGTCGTGGGGCTCCTACTGAAAATGCTACGCGACGCGGTGCCAACCAACAACGTCGTGATGCTTCATCGCCTGTGCCGTGTCGCTCAGTTCACGGCCGAGTGCCTCGATGGAGCTGTGTTGCAGATGACGGGCTCCGCGCACCAACCGCAGTTTTTCGACAAGATCACGGAGCGCGTCGTGGACTTGGCCTCGCACAGTAACCCTTTTATTGCCTGTGAGAGTCTACGGGCACTGGTGTGGCTGCTTCCCAGGCTTCAGGCGAACGCGTCCAGCGGCTGGGAGCTACTCATGACGCGGCTCATGGAGTTGCCCGTGGATCAGATCAGCCCCGAGTCCCGCTTTGCGATCTCTGAGGCGTTCTTCCACCGTGCCGTGACGAATCCAAGCCTGAACCAGCACCAGATCGACACAGAGTTGCTCAAGAAGTGCTTGGCCGTCACGCTCTCGTGGTTCCAGACGTCGCCCTGCGGGTGGCACGCCGCGATGCTCGTACGCGTCTGGCAGACGGCGCTGCGCAAGGCACTCGCCACCATGGGTGACGATGTGTTTCGCTCGATCAACGCTGTGCTGGACTTCCAGCACTACCAGCACCAGCTCAAGACGATCACGGAGCTTGTGAAGCGCAGCACACTTGACTTTCTGCTGCGCTTAGGCGCCGGGTTCGCTGTACACCGGCCGTCGTCGTGGTTCCAGGCGCTCTCGCTGCGCCTCACCAAGCAAATGCTGCTCGAGTCGCTCATCTCGCGCCGCCTGAGTGTGCAGGTGATGCTGCAGCTCGAGCGCGAGGCGCAGCAGCTCGGAAAGACCGACATCGTCACGCAAATCACCATGCTCATGGTGTACCTGAAGCAGGTTGACCCTGCTGATACTGATGGCCCCGGTGACCATTCGCTGTCGATGAAACGAAAGCCTGACGTGTTTGTGGAAACCCACATCCACTCGCAGGCCGTGAAGGACTCGCTTGGCATGCACGACCTCATCCTCCAGTCCGGACTGGAGGCGAGGACGCCATCCATCGCAACTCGTTCAGGCACATCAGTGGCCTCGAATCCGTTCTTCAACGGAGCTCCAGCGGCCGTAGCAGCTACAAGTAGCGCAGTGGCGCTTGATGGCGTTTTCTAATGAATACACGTTCGAGTCAGTTGAGAAGCAAGACGAAGAGCTACAGAACAAAAGATTGACATGAATGCACACAACAAGACCAAGCAATCGAAAACAAATACATGTATGAAGAGATGCCAGCCATTCGTTTTCGAGTCACTCTTGCGCTGGTCTCTCGCTTTTTGTAGCTCTCCACTGCTGCCGCCGCTTGCCGTCACACTTCGCAGCCAATTTCTCGTTTTCTTGTACGCACGCTGCACTTTCACTTTGCTTCACTGGAGGTCTGTGATGATGGTCTTGTAAGTTGAGGGTGAGGCTGAGGTTGGATCGATAGATTAGTCAGTCGCTCAGTCACTTGAACGTGTTGAAGTCGCGCACTTCGTTCACGATCTCGAGCGCGCGCTGCAGCAGTGTGCGCATCTCGTAGCAATTGGATCGGCGCGCCGCGATGTCGCCCGTCTCGGCGAGCAGCTCGTTGAGCTTGTCCTCGCGGTAGAGCGCCGACACGAGCTCGTTCTGCACGTTCTCCTTCGAGTTCGAGACCATGAAGCACATGATCGCCTTGGGCACGAGGTCCAAAAAGTTCTTGCGCACAATGTCAAAGTAGGACGCGAGCAGGCTCTTGATGATCTCCGTCTCGATACGCTCGCGGTCTGTCGGCTCCTCCACCTGGCGCATGCTCACGGGTACCTGAGGGAGCTTGACGATGCCGCTCTTGTCCGCCGTTGGCTTCTTCTTGCTGCCCGGGAAGATGTACGACATGAGGCCGTTGTCCTTGTCGTCGTTGCCGCTCTGCCCAGCGGCACCACCGGCGCTAGGCTTCGCGTTGCTCGTCGACGCACGGCGAGGGTCCTTGTTCGGGTCCTGGTAGCCGTTGCCACCGCCAGAGATCGTCTCGCGCTGGAGCTTCTCCATCAACTGGGCGACCGCACGACTGCCGCCGATAAAATCCGGGTGGTTCGTGTTCACATACGAGAGCTCAATTTGAATAAGGTTCTGGATCATCGCCTGCGTCGGGATGAGTGAACCACGCAGCATGTTGTTCACCACTTCGATCACGCGGTTGCGCAGCTCTGGGAAGCGCGAGAGTTCCATGGTCTCGCACTGCGACGTCACGCGCTGTAACTCGTCAAACACCAGATCGATGCACTGCAGACCGGGCTGTTCGAGGCGCTTGATCTGGCGCTTCGCAAGCAGCTCAAACGAGACCTCGGGGACAAAGAGCGACTGGCGAGGACCGTTCGCATTACGGATCGTTGTGCGGATGTCCTCGTCCGTCAGGTTGTCGAACGGGTTCACTTCCTGCAGCGACTTGGCGAAGATGTCGTTGAAGATGTAGCTGATGCGCGCGCCGCCGTAGAGCTCGTTCATCTCAACGCCGTTGAGCGCGTGGTTGCGGCCATCAAGCGAGTTCGTGAAGTTGGTCGAGAAGTGTGAGATAAGGTTCAGCAGGCAACCGCCCATCTCTGTCTTGCTCATGGTCTCGGTGGGCGAGCCCATTTCTACGAGCTCGTTGTCCAAGTCGCCCACCATGCTGCCAATCTTGGACTTGATCTCCGGGAGGCAGTCGCGGATGTGGTGCATCAGGATCGTGTTGAGCGTCTTCGAGAGATACTGCGTGCCCATGCGCGTGGCCATGCCGCGGTACGCTGGGTGGTTCTTAAAGTACTGCGCCTCCTTGCCGAGGCTGTCGCGGATCGCGAGCTTGTTGTTGATGTCGGCCTGGCTGCGGTTGATCACGCCCACGAAGCCGCGCTTGAGCGGGATGACGCGGCCCTGGAGCATGTCCATGGCATCCGTGCCTTCGTCCATCAGGTCGATCTTCGTGAGCACGCCGATCGTGCGCTGGCCCTCGGGGTCGATCTCGCGCGCGAGCTTTAGCGCGTCGCTGTTCGCGAGGTCCGAGTTCGCGGGCGTGACCGCGAGAATGATCGAGTTCGGGTTCGCGATGAACTCGATGCACATGTCACGGATTTGCTCCTCGATGTTGACCGGTTGGTCGCCCACGGGTACCTTCGTGACACCCGGGAGATCCACGAGTGTGAGATTGAGCACATACGGGGAGAAGATCTTGAGGTTGATCGACTTATTCGAGATGCCTTTGTTCTTGCCGGTCATGCGCTCGGTCTCCTTCTCGATCTCGCGGCGGATTTCATTGAAGTCGGTAAACTTTTGGCCCGGTAAATGCAGGAACTCGCCCCACTCGGCCGCGGCCTCACCCGTGCCATTCGCAGCAGTGGGGGCGACGTCGGCGGGCGCCGAGCCGCTGGGGCCAATGTTGTAGAGTTGCAGCACGAGCGGCCGCCGGGTGACGATGCCCGTGCCGCGCGGCAGAAAGTCCTTGCCCACGATGTTCTCGAGCACGGACGACTTGCCGCTGCTCTGGGAGCCGATGACGACGATCTGCGGCAGGTTGATGGGCGACTGACCGATGGCGCTGAACACGTCCTGCAGCTTGTTGATGATCGGGATGAGCTGGTCCATAGTGCTGGCGTCTGCTGTGCGTAAGTGCGGCTTCTCTCTCTCTCTCTCTCTCTCTCGTAGGGGGACGGCGGACGGCGGACGGACGGCGCGCGAAGGGAAGTGAGCAAGCGAGCGAGCTGCTGGGAGTGCGGATGTTGTGGGCTTTCTTCTCAGCTCACTGGGTTCTCTGTTCTCCCCTCTTCTTTTCCCAAAATTTAGATATCTCCATGATGAAGCGCTCCTGAAACATATCAATATAAACTATAGCAGAGCACTGCACTTTCAAGTTTTCTTGCTAATCTGGCGTGGACCACAAAATAAACCAGATCTCTTTGATCTGGTTTATTTGTGGTCCACGCCAAATCAAGCTTGCTTACTATAAAATTTGGCATGCTTAAATACACTTCCTCGCGTCAAATTTTATAATAAATTTACCTATGATGCATAATCCTTTATGCTTCTTCTGAGGCCCGTATGTTTTTCCTGAGGTTTTAGTCAATTAATGCGACTAAAGACGAGCCCAAGAGCGAGAGAGCGATGGCACAACCAAGTGCGTACAAGACCGTTCTCTTGGTGCATTAGCGTGTTCTTACGTGCCCACGTCTGTGCGCAACATCCCTTGTCATTTCCCCCGATCGCTCTAACGCCCTCGCGAACTTACTGACTGCAGCCATTTGACAAACATGATCTGCGCCGTTTTCTTTTTCAAAAGCGGCACAACGATTCCTCTCTTCCATCCGCTTTCTTCGCAAAACAAAAAAGCACGCAGCTTGCCTCTGTCCTCCGTCAATGCACCTGCGACTAGGCGCTCATCCAAGCAGGTTCTTGGACTCGTCGTCTCCCCAGCGGCTGCGACTGTTCTTACTCTTGCGCTGACTGCGGATGCCCAGGAACGCGCACAGAGCCACGAGACCAAGAAGGATGAACGCTGACACGTACTGCGTGAGCGAGAAGCGCTTCGACTGCTCAGCAGAGACCAGCGCAGACGATGTGGCGGCAGTCTCTGGCACGTGGCAGTGGCGGGGCGTGCGGCCGAAGTCGATCGCCTTCTCGAACTCTTCGAGCGTGCAGAGAGCTAATAGAACCAAACAAAAAGGTTCACACGTCAATCACTATGAAACATGACAATAGCAATACGATCGATCGACTGATCTCAGCAAAGAAGCTCACGTACTGTCACGGCACTCAGGGATGTGAACCGGCTTGCCCTGAAAGAGCATGCGGACGCCAAAGGAGCCGGCCTTGAGCTTGTAAATCTCCATGGAGAGCACGCCAGCGTACGGAGTCCACTTGCCGTCCCAGTTCTCCTTCACGATCGCCGCCATAAACGGCATGATCGTCGAATCGTGACCTGGTGTCAACAAAAACATATTGTCAGACACAGCACGGGTAGCACATCACGTACGACTCGTAAGCATCACAGTGCCTTACCGAGTGTGATCGCGAATCTTGGCGCAGTCAGCGCGCCCTTCACCACTGCGTCCAGACGCGTGATGATCTCATGCACCAGCGGCTGCATCGCGGTTTTAGCGAACCACGAGTTGTTGTACGTGAGGTAGAGCCTCTCGCGAGCCTCCACTTCGCTGAACACCTTTGTGAACTGCTCCTCGTCCACTCCGTCGGGAAGCTCAAGATCGTTGCAGCGAGCAGTGCTGAGGCATTCGAGCACTGTGTCCCACGAGAAGTTGCCGACGACGTGCTTGAAGTCCTTCGCGATCTTCAATTGCTCTGGGGCGTTCGTGTAGTTGAGAAACTCGGGCGAGTTGTTCGAGAGGTTGCCGATGAAGCCCATGAGCGGACAGATGTTTTGATTCGCGTTCACGTGATCGGTGGAGTAATCGGCGACGTTCCACGTGAGCATGTGGTCGATGTTGCGCGACAGGCTACCGTCAGGAGGGAACAGGCCGTCCATGAGAGCTTGGCCAGAGCCCAGCGTGCGCTCTTGATCATCACTGCATGGATTCACACAATAGCAAACAAAGATCTTGTTAGACAAAGCGACTCAGAAGAAGACACATCAAGAGTTTCGTCGTATTACCTTCGAAGATAAATCTGATCAAGCGGGAGCAGCTATGGGGTGACAAGAAACAAGTTAGGATCGTTAACCATCACGGCGCTGTTTTCCATCGTGGCAGGACTCACCGAGAGGTTGGCGTGCGGGAAGATCTTGAGCGGTCCGTCGCCAATATACGCGTCACGAAGGATCCTAAGATCGCCAAAGATAAAGATAGAGAGGCAGTTAGCTGGTCAGTCTCTAGTGACTCAAAAACGGATGCAACGATTCGATCTGCTTCATTCGTCACTCACACTCCGTTCTTCAGGTGCTGGTGGCGACCGAGCGGGAGCAGTCCGCCGACCACGCAGTTGCCATTGAGGATGTTTTGGCCCTCCATGTAGCTCTTGCGGTACAGGCGCCCGAATCCAGCCTCCTCGTTAAAGCCGATGTTTTGGTTCTGCGTCGTTTAGATGGATTTGGTCAGCCATTGCTGCTGGGGATATAAGATCAAGAGCAGCAAGAAAAAAAAGAGCAGCTCGTACCGAGACCGACGTCGTGGTGCACTCCCACTCGACGTTCATCGGGTTCTTCTTGGCCTTGTCCCAGCAGAACACACGCGCGTACGGCGCGCGCGCACCATGGCGAGCAACAATCTGATAACAAACGATCGCAGAAAAACACATCAGTCAGCAAGCAATCGCGCATATCCTCGTAACTAGCAAAATCGCGCACCTGCACTTGCTCCAAAGACTCGACGAGCGCCGTCTGCTCCGAGGTCAACGGCTCGATCTTGGTCGCGTCCATGGTGTTGGGGTCGTTGCAGTAGGCGTGCGGCTTCCAGCCGTCGTAGGGACCGGCGTGTACGACAGCGGCGGACAAGGTGACCGCCACAGCCAACGCGAAGCGGATGCTCGTGAGCATGTTGTTGTTGAGCTACTGTTGCTGGAAGCTGGAGCTGGGGGCTGGGGCGTGGGCGCTTGTTGTCGTCCGGAAGAAAGAGCGCGAATGGCACGCGTGCGTCCTCTGTTCTTCCTTCTTTCGTGTGCGTGTGGTTGTAGGGTTTTGCCGATCCAAAAAACGGAAAAACGACTGATGAGTGTATGTATTTACAGTACCACTCGAAACTTCTTTCAAATAGCAGTCCCCAGAAGTTGCATATTCGATGTGTCGACTTGGGAGACCAGTAACACAGCAGACTTGTGGATTGTTGTACCGACCGAAACATACATGGGTGCATAAAAGCACATGCAAATGTCTGTTCTCGGAGTTGACGTCGGGTTGCTATTGCACTCCAAGCACACCCGTATATCGGACACCTTGTTTTGGCCTGCACATATTGCTCTTGGCACGATGACTCGAGCTTCGGATCCTACATAAGTATGTGCTGTTGCAAAACCTTATCTTTTGCATACTAGGCATCCATTTGCTATTGGGGGGGAGATCTCGACCGGTTTAACGAATCTCCCGAATCTGAAGCCAGACGAGCCTTTTTTTGAGCGAAACGCAGCGCAAATTTTAGCAAAACATGCTAAAATTTCACAAATAGTCTTATAGCTCCTGCTACTACTGTACTGATGCACTGGCCTTGCGCCTTCAAATTCTTCCGCGCGGTGCATGTGTGGGCTCCCATTTTGGGCAAAGGCGCTCGCATTCCAAGCAGACGACGAGCGGTTACTCGCGCTATTTGTTGTGTGTGCCGGCCCGCGTCGCTGCTGTTGTCTGTCGAGTTGGAACAACCGTGAAGGTGAGAGTGAGCGAGAGGAAGGGGGGGCGCTTGTGAATTTCGGCAGCAGCAGTACACATCAAGTGAAGAGACACTACTACATCCACAATGAGCGCGGTGGTGGCGTCCGCGGGCGGCGACTATGAGAGCGAAGTGGCGCTCTTGCGCGCCGATCTTCTGCGAACGAAGCAGGAGCTCAAGCAAGTGCAGGATTCCTTCGACGAGTACACGCAGTCGAGCCACGAGCTGGAGCAGGAGCTCGAGCAGGAGCTGTCGCGCGCCGAGAAGAAGAACGCGTTCCTGAGCGCGAAGAACCAGCAGTTCGAGTTCGACCTACAGAGCGCGCGCGAGAAGCTCGAGAGCGCGCTGGCGCAGGCGCACAAGTACGAAAAGGAGCTTTTCGGGCTTCGAGATGAACTCGCGCTTGCGGTCGAAGCGAAGCGCAAGCTCGAACAGGAGCAGGACGATCTCGTCACGCAGGTGCGCATCCTGCAGGCGACCGAGGAAGACTTGCGTCACAAAATGGAGCGCGAGCTTGAGGAGAAAGTGTTCCTTGTGAGCGACCAGGAGGAGCTCCATCGAGAACACGAACTCGCAGCGGAGCGCTTCCGCACGGAGATCGTAGACCTCAAGTCGGAGCTCTACGCGCTGCAGCAGAAGTACGACGCCGCGGTCGACGAAGATATGAACGGCGTTGGCAACAAGAACCAAATGGACATTGACGGCGGTGGTGAACGGCAAGAGGAAGACGAAGAAGACGATGATAATGACGCATACCACCGTCGTCGCTCTACCGTGCACGAGCGCGACGCCGAGAGCCAGGAAGTGCTCATCGAGTCGTTGCAGAAGGAGATCGAGGTGCTGTCGTCACGCGCACAGGAAGAGACAGAGGCGCGTGAGCGCCTGGAGGCGGAGCTCATCCAGATCCAGGACACGCTCGCGCATGTGGGCGCCATGGAGGCCGAGATGATGGAGATGACCGAGGAAGTGATCGCGAAGGCGCAGGAGGTCCGCAAGCGCGACATGGAGGTAATGTTCTTGTCCGACTCTGTGTGGGGATTCTGTGGCCTCCGCTGGTGAGTAACACCTCTCTACTTCCCTGCAACCATTTCCCTATAGATCCAAGTGCTTCAAGAGCAGACCACGAGTCTGAAGATGGAGCTCGCCGCATTGACCGAAGCCAACTCGGACCTGTCCACAACGTGTGAAGAGCTCCGCGGACAAATTGGCGAGAAGGCAGCTGAGCTGCAGAGTCTTAGGCTTGCACTCCAAGACGCAGAAGCCAAGTGCAATGAGCTCTCGGAGAGCGAGATCCGCTTGGCCAGCTGTCTGGAAGGCGAAGTGGAGCTCGTCGCCAGCCTGCGCGTTCAAGTGCAGAAATTGGTGAAAACCATCGAAGAGGAGACGCGTTCGCGCAAGGAGCTCGAAGAACAGATCCTGACGAGCAGGAGCGAGATCAGCCAGAACAGGAAGAATGTGCAGGAGCTGCAGGACGAGAATTCGGCGCTTCGAGACCAGTTGGAGAGCGCAGCGAAGAAGGCGGCTGAGCTGGAACGCGCATCGGCCGCGTCGACTGCCTCCACCTCGTCGTCCACTTCGGGGGAGTTGGCGCTCGCCGATACCGATTCTCACCGGCTGCTCATTGAAATCCAGTCGCTGCGCACGAAGCTCAGCTCGATCAGTGCTGAGAACGCGCGCCTGCGAAGCCAGGAAGGGGTCTCGAGTGATTTGCACACACCGAACAAGAAGATCTCTGCGAACTTGCTGACGATCAACTACACAGGCGAGCAGCTCGCGCGCAAGTACCTGGCCGAGCGCACGCGAAATGCATCGCTGCTGTCGCGATTGCAGACCGTGTGTGGCAATATCCAGGTCTTCTGTCGTGTGCGTCCAGTCATTTATGAAGAGCTACAGAAGTCGTGGGGATCACGCCTGGCGGTGAACGTCATTAACCACTCAGATGTGGCTGTGATGGACATTAAGGCGGACCGCGTCTTCTCAACTGGCGAGCGAACGATCAACGGAGTTATTGACGCGCAGGCACTTGAGAATCTGGAGAGTGGGGCGTCATGGAAAGTGTTTACCTTCGACCGCATCCTAGGACCCGAGGAGACGCAGAACGACGTGTTCCGTGAAGTGGAACCCATCGCGCAGTCGGTCGTCGAGGGCTTCAAGGCCTGTATTTTTGCCTACGGGCAGACGGGATCGGGCAAGACATACACGATGGAGGGCACGGAGAATGAGCCGGGTCTGAACTACCGCGTGGTGCGCCACATCTTCCAGTCAGTGCAGCTGCGAGGTTCCATTTACAACCCTGCTGAGGCTTCTGAGAACAGTAATGCAGTGCGAGACCCTGAAGCAGAAGACGACGTCGACATGTCCAAAGATGGGGATGAGGTCGATGAAGAAGCCCAAACGCCGTGCTACCAGGTCCAAGTCGGCGTGCTTGAGATCTACAACGAGACGCTTCGTGATCTCATTACTCTCAACAACTCCAAGTCTCTAGAGATCCGTCACGACAGCGAGTCGAGCGACATCCACGTGTCGGATCTGACAATGGCAACGGTGTCGTCCCCCGAACAGACGATAGATGTACTCCGCAAGGCGCAGATGAACCGCATCACGGGCCACACGAACGTTCACGCGCGCAGTAGTCGCTCGCACTGCGTCGTGATCGTACAGATCTCAACTGCGAACAAGCGCGACGGCAGCAACGGGAACGAGGCGGCTGCGAACGATGAGCTGTGCGGCAAACTGTACCTGGTGGACCTCGCCGGTTCAGAACGAGTGAAGCAGAGTAACGTGTCGGGTGAGATGCTGCGGGAGGCCTCGCACATCAACAAGTCGCTTTCGGCGCTGGCGGACGTCATGGAGGCGCTCGACAAGAAGCTGCCGCACGTGCCGTACCGCAACTCGAAGCTCACGTTCCTGCTGCAGGACGTGCTCAACTCGTCATGCAAGACCGTGATGATCGTGAACGTCGGGCCGACGTACGAGACCGCAAACGAGTCGTCCCGGTCGCTGCAGCTCGCCGAGCGCGTGCGGCACATCGTCGTGGGCCGCAATAGCATTGTAAAGAACAAGAAGGACATCCTGTCGGCGAAGAGGGCGTTCTCGGAGATCCAGACGCTCAAGCAGCAGCTCTCGATCTCGGCGCGCAAGTACAAGCAGGCGCAGCAGTCGCTCGTGGCAATGGTAAGTCGCTATCGTGGCTCGTTCGGCTCGGGCGTCAGTATCAGGGGCTTGTTTGACAAACACCGTGGCGCTTCTTGTGTCGTTGTAGAAACGGGACCAGAAAAACCAGAGCGAGAAGCAGTCGGCAGTGTTGCAGAGTCGCATTAAGACGTCTGAATCGCAAACGTCGACGTACAAGACGCAGAACGAGGCGCTCAAGCGTCTGAACGATGAGCTCAACGAGCAGCTCAAGCAAGAGCGTGACGCGCGTCAGAAGGAAGCTGACCAGCGCGAGGTCGCGCAACGCATGCTGCGGCAGCTCAACGCTAAGAACCGCGTCTCGTCGTCGCACCAGGAGTCTGTCGAGAGTCTGCTGAAAGATCGCGAGACTGAGATCAAGAAGCTGCGACATCTGCTGACCGAGGCCCGACAGCGCAGCACCGCGTCGCTCATCCCGCGGCTGGGATCACCAGCACCGGTGGGGCTATCGAAACGAACGAACCAGAACGACGAGAATGAGAACCCGGTTCACGTGCGTCCTGCGAGGGCCCTGAGCACAAGTGGGAGTGGCAGCACGCAGCTGTTACGCAAGCGCAACTCTTCGAGTTTAGGCAGCACACGACTGGGGACAAAGCCTCGCACGGAAGCCTCTGCGGCAACAACATCAGGAGACAGCTCAACAACAACAACAGGGGACGGCAGTCCCAACGGCAGGACGCGGCGGGCGTCGTCACTGCGCGCCACATCGACAGATTCGAGCGTCCGCGCTTGGAAATAAACGAAATCAATAAATAATTGGCAAATGCAGGTTATCAACAACGGTTTATTGGATCTCAATATGACTCCGTCGAGGCCGCACGATTTTGAGCTCAAGACTGCATACAGATCCTGGTCCGAGCTCCTTATCGCATACTGAATACCACAAGCAAGTAGATGGACAGCTTCTCGCTGCTGGGGGTCGTGGGCTTGGAGGATCGCTCTGCGGAGACCACGCCTTTCCAGCCTCCTGAAAATGGATGCAGCCACATTCCATAATACAAAGAATAGACATTTTCTAACTATTCTATCTTGTTCAATCCAAACCAGATTGTAGTTGTATTCTTTGCTGTGAACCGGTTACTCGCCCTATCTCTCCACTAATTACCACCTGCTCCTCTAGCATCCGATTAAGTACGATCCAGCTGTACTTTTTTACAGAGGCAGCCACCACCGAGGCAGAGTGATGGTGAGGCACCACGCACAGTCAGTCAAGTCCAACTGCAGAGCAAGACAATTGAACCACAAGCGTTGCGCGCGGGTTCATGCGCACACTCGCCGCTAGTCTCTCGCTATAGCACAACCATGGGCATGATCTGCGTGAACTTGTTCGAGGCCGACGGCGTCGCCGACTTCTCCGGCGTGCCACGCTGCATCGCGAGCTGGGCGCACACGCAGGACCAGGTGATCTACGCGGCGTACATGCTCGCGGCTCTGCTGCTCTGCGCCTCGGCGTGGACGATCGTGTCGCGGCGCCAGCGGAGGAAGCTCAAGGGTGGCGAGATCGGCTTCTCGCTCAGCTGCCGGCGGTGGGCGCGCACGTCGCGCACGGCCGCGATTATCGTGCGTTGTCATGCATTGCTGCTTACTGACGTGTGCCCTCTGCCATTATTGACTGACGAGCTGTTGTTGCATGTGCTTGTACTAGAACCGACCAATGCAGCTGATCGTTTCGTTCGTCATCCTTGGCATCACTGCTTCGCGGTGCTCGTCGTACCAAGTGACTGAGTCGCACTACTACATGGTCACGGCGCTCTACGTGGTCGCACTGGTCGACGACGTCGTGCGGTTCCTCGCATCGCGCTACAAGATCCTCTACTGCTTTTCGCCTCTGACGCTGCTCGAGATCCTGAGCATCGCGTCACACTTCCAGGTCGGCTTTGGCCCCACGAAGATCGTGAACGGCGTCGTGAGCCGCACGTGGCTCGACTTCTCCATCATGCGGCCCGTGTTCATTCTGCGTAGCTACTTGGAGATGGAGACGCACATCCCGCGCTCGACGAAAGGCTGGATGATGGTGCGTCTGGGCATCAAGATCTTCCTCATGATCGCCGTCGGTGCGTCTGTCATGTTCTTCCTCGAGACGCTCGGCGAGATGCCGTTCTTCCTCGACAACGGCTTTGCGCATCTGTACAGCTGCGACGACGGTAGCGTCACGCGCAACCAGAACTCTCAGTGCTCGTCCGAGACATGGTCAATCATGTTCTCCTTTTACTTCACCGTTGTGGTACGTGCCTGTACAGATACACGTGATGTGTTGTATGGACAATCTGTTGCTAATCTCTATGTGCGTGTGGAATCGAATCATCCAGACGCTCGGCACCGTCGGATACGGCGATAACGCGCCCAAGACCGTGCTCAGTCGCCTGCTCGCGATCATGTTCATCGTCATGGGTATCATTCTCTTCTCCATGGAGATTGAGAACCTCATTAACCTGTACAAGCTCCGGCAGATCGGCAACCCACCCTACAAACCCAAGCCCGAGACCAAGCACGTGCTGGTTATGGGGAACCCGTCGTTTGCCCAGCTCTCGGCGATTCTTCGCGAGCTGTTCCACGAAGATCACGCGTCTGAACTCGACAGCGACCAGCTTCATGCGGTCGTGCTGGGCGATCGTAAATCTAAATTCACCAAAGGATTGGTCGCAAAGCTGAAAGCCGACCCGATTTTCACTGCACAGGTCACGTACGTCGCTGGGAACCCCACGCGTACAGAAGACCTTGAGCGATCGCTTGCCCGAGACGCCGAGGCGATCTTTGTGTTCCCAAACAAACTGTCAAACGACCCAGCGAACGAAGATGCGATGAACATCATGCGCGTGCTTGCAGCCAAGCGATACTGCGGGTGAGTCTCCTTTGAATTGTCGTGCTCTCTCATGCTTCTATGTATGCTAACGGCTGTGTGCTGTTACTACACAAACACAGGCCGTCTAAGAGATTCCTCGTCATGGTGTTAAAGGCTGAGAGCGCTCGCCACATGCTCGCAGCTGGCGTGAATAGAGACGACGTGATATGCGAGAATGTGATCAAGATGGGAACGCTGGCACAGAGCGCTATCTCGCACGGGGTGTCGACCATGCTTGCGAATTTGTCGAGCAGTCTGTCGATTAACAACCAACCGCACGAAGAATTGAAAAAACCGCTCATGTCACTCAAGGCGAAGGAGAAACGGGGGAACTCAGATGACCAAGCTCCGATAATAAGCGAGAATTTCGACGCCTCAAATTGTGGTGATGACGACAGCTATGGCTCAGTGGGGTCTAAATCGTGGCTTAAAGAGTACTACGAGGGCGCGAGTAAAGAGATGTACCTCATTCATCTCTCCAAGAAGTACACCGGTATGACGTTTGCGAGTGTGTCGTCGCAGCTCTTCCGCGAGACATCGGGAAATGTGGTACTGATCGCAGTCGAAGTCGTGTTTTCTGCTAACGATTCTCCAGACTCGCTGACTGCGAGCGAATCACGCGTGCTTCTGAATCCAGGACACAGTCTCATCATGACCGAGTGGATGCAGTGCTACGTGATCGCCGACGACCTCGCGCATGTGTTCGAGCATGGTCTTTGTTCAGCCGAGCTATCCCACGAAGATCAAAGTCGCCGTGATGGTGTAGCGACAGTCTTAAACCCGCTCGCAGACACGTTCCTCGCCAACTACCAAGATCCAGCAATGAGTCCCGCGAATAGCGACGAAATGAGAAGCACAATTGCATATGCATCGCTGTCAACACCGCACTACTCATCCGGGCTGAACGACAAGAGAGGAAACGTACAGTCGTCCATCCAGAAACGGCAGAACATTGTAAGCTTGCTTTGTTTCATACGCATCAGTCTGAAACAAGTGGTGTGACCAAGTTGTATTTCGCGCTGACCTTGTTATTCCGTCTGTTTGCCTCTGTAGCATTCGGCAGTGAGCATCGAGTCTGTCATGCTGGTACGGAATGTTTTATGATGACCATGTGATTAATCAACTTTGGATCCTGAAGTTATTATGCTCACTATCTTCCCACAGGATCAATCGCTGCAAGCCGTGGCTCTCAACTTCAGACATGCGAACCGAACGTACACTTCAGGGAACCCATACGAGAACTCTATGGCGGGGATTGAATACCTCGCACCTCCTCGCTCACAACGCATCTCAGTCTCTTCAGACACTGCTCCGACTTTGGACTCCCCGCCACTCAGCGTGCTCTTGAACCGGCGCCACATCGTGGTGTGCAGTTTCTTAGGCGAAGACTCTCTCGCCAGTTTGCAGTGGCTGATCATCCCGCTGCGAGCTTCATCCGCAAAGTACCACCCACCGATCACGATCATCGACGCTGCCGAGCCATCTCCGATCTTCATGCAGACGCTCTCGGTGTTCACAGATGTGGTAAGTGGCTTGAACAAATGAATGGAATACGCAAGTATTTGTTCGTACTGATCTCTTTGTTTCGTTGTCTGTAGTACTACATTCGAGGAAGCCCATTGATTTACAGTGAGTTGCAGCGTGCTGGCGCGAAAGCTGCTGCTGCAGTCATCGTGCTGGGTAAGCGTACGAGTTCCGAGTCACTAAGCTCGTCTGCTGGAGAAGCGGACGTCGACCTGGAATCCAGCATCGTCGACGCGGAAGCCATTTTCACCACGATGCTGGTTGAGCTGAAGATGGATTTCTCCAGGATCTTCACCATCACCGAGCTGTCCGACGAGTCAAATTCCAAGTTCATGGGCATGTCTTTCCAAAGAGGCAACGTCACCTCAGCGCCCAGCCCATTCTCTTGTGGCGAAAACGGTGCTGAAAATTCCAGAATACGTCTTGGCGATGGTGACTCGGAGCATTTCTGGGACTACATCCTGCTCAACGACGTGCCACAGCAGAAATCCGAGAAAGCGATCTTCGGGATTCCTCTCTACATGTCTGGCCGTTTACTCCATCCAGAGCTGTGTGAGAACATGGTCGTGCAGGTACGAGGGCATTGGTACATCCTCTCTTTGTGTTTGCACGCTGAGCTGACCAATTTTGTCTCATCATATGCAGGCGTTCTACAACCCGTCTATCCACAAGATATTGCGTCAGCTCGTCGGCGGACCTCGCTGCACCGGTGTGATCTCCTCGTTTGCTGTCCCACGCCACCTACGGGTACGTAGTTCTTCTGACCGACTGCCGTGTGCTTGTGATCCATCACTAATCAATATTGACTGACTTTGATGATGTTATAACAGAACGGATGCTCGTATGAAGTGCTCTTCGACACGTTCGCGACAAGGTCGATGTACTCTGGAATGTGTCTTGGCGTGTACCGGAACTCAACTCAGTCGCTTGACTCGGGCCATCAAGTTAAGATGCCAATTGTGATCACGACCCCGCATGCAGAGTTTGAAGTTGTGGCAGACGACAAAATATTTGTTCTCATCGGAGTGCACACACTGGACCGCGCAGCGTCAAAGCTTCAAGCGTTCTACCAAAAACGAAGACGAGCCAAGAGCCCTCAACAAGCGCCAGCTGCGGTCGATAGTAATATGGACACCTTCTCGCGCTCGTCGATCTCCAAGTACCTTGGCGGTATGCAGCAGCAGTCATCACCAGCTCCAGCTGAATCGTCGCCACTGGACACCAACAGGAGGTCTCGTTACGCCCTAGAGTCGAGCTCGTCGTTCAAGAACTACTCCATGTAAAGCACCAAAAGATGCCAGCAACAAAGACAAAGAGATACACACTGCGTCTATTATGAAGCATACGAACCTACCGTTTGTCTGTCTAACCGATGCCTGCCTACTTTCGTGCGCGCATCTTCTTCACCTTCTGGTGTCCGAATCTGCCTGGCGGTTGCGGCGCGCGCTTGCGCTTCTCCTGGGTCTGCAGGTTCTTGCTCGCTGGCGCCTGCTTGCCGCCGGCGTGCTTTCCCTCGCTGGGCTTGGAACCGCCAGCAATGATCTTGTTGTCAGCGACGGCGTCCTTGACGACGATCTGCTTCTGCTTGGCCCCGTTCTTCTTTTTCTTGTGCTTGGTGTTGGCATCCAGGCGGTCCTGGATCGTCGGCGACAGCAGCAGGTACATCAGCTTGAGCACATCCGCCGTCACCGGCAGCAGTGAACCAAGCGCATTCTTCTCAGTCTCAGCAGCAACGACAATCTCCTCGTCATCAACCTTGCGGCTCATCGGCACGAACACGAATGTCTGCGAGTCCCAGATCGGGAACGAGCCTTTGGAGAGCACCTTCTTGTTCGAGTAGCCGGGGTAGAGGCACCGGTCGAAGATCACCGAGCGCACATGGCGCAGCGTGTTCTTCTCGGCGATGCTCTCGATGCCCCATTGACCAAAGGGTGGCTTGGTCTTGTGCGTCACGTGCACCTCGCCGGTCGCAGTAAGCATCTCGCCCACGTGCGCGAAGAAGTCGGCGAGCAGCTGCTTGTTTGTCTCCATCTCCTTGTTCTGGCCGTCCTCGCCGCGCGGCGCCCGCACGCAGGGAAAGTTCCAAATCACGCGGTCGAACTTGCCCAGCGCCTGCATCTGTGCGGCGTTCGTCGCGTCGATCTCGTGATGCACCGTGGCGTGGGACGACATCGCGGCGAGCTCGCTGAGGATGTGTTCGCCGTCCGGGTACGTCTCGACGATCGTGTCTCTACTCTCGTGGGACGTGGCGACCAGCTCCACGCGCTCGTTCGCATCAGACGCAACGCGCTTGAACGCATTCGCGAGCGCCAGCGAGTATGAGAAGTTGCCGTCACCCACCGTGAGGATGCGCTTCACCTGCTTGGCGTCGTAGAGACCAATGCTCACGCTACTGCTGCTGCTGTCAGCTTCCTTTGCTGATGACGATGATGCCTCGTCCTTCTCGTCTTCATCATCACCTTCCTTGGATGGCTTTGGCATGCGCGGACAGAGCTCCGGACGCACGTTCGGCAGCAGACCCGGGCGGCCGTAGAGCACGATCTTGTAGCAGCAGACGCGGCAGCGGTGCTGCTCGGCGCAGCGTAGCGTGTCCTTATGCACGAAGAGCTTCTCCGTACTACGCGTACGCTGCTGCTCACTGTCCACGGGGGCCGTGGGAGCTGCGGGGGCCACCGCAGACGAGCGCGCGCCTGTTCTGTTGCCGCGTGATCCGCCACGCTTCATCGCTTGCTTCCAAGTTGTTTGCTTTGAGTCGATGAGCTCTTCTTGCGTCTTGTCTTGATTGGCGTCGTTACGCGCCACCAATGGGTGGATCGTCCTAGAGTTACGTTTATATCGTACATAAAACTAGGATACATCCTGATTTTAGCAGTGAAACGGCTGACGAAGGAATGATGATACCTTGATGGACGCGATCGACACTAAGTGTGACAAGACAAACATTTCTTTCTTATTGAGATGCTGGCGACGCGAGGCGTACGGCTGGCGTTGCGAAGGGGACGTAGGCGGCATCAGCACCAGCCACTTCAGCTGCTTCTGCCTGTAGTAGCGACTGACGACGGTCGCCTAGTAGCTCAACAGCAGCACGAGCGCGTGCGGATCGCCAGTCGCAGCTTCTCCAGCGGCGGCGGTATGGACGCCTTCATGGAGTTCGAGCGCGAGATGGCCATCAAGCGCATGCAGAGCCAGGTTCGTGACGGTGTAGAGCTTAACAGAGCCGTGAAGATAGCTCATGTATGTGTATACATGCGCATGTATGTGGCAGCCTCAGGCGACGCAGCTGAAGCGAGCAGTGCCACTGAGTCCACCACAGAAGCCGAAAGAAGACGAGTGCTGCAAGCTCGACTGTCCGAATTGCGTGCTTCTTGTGTACCAGGTGGAGGCTGACGGTCATGGCCTGTGCTCGCTTATATGACCATCTCGCCTATTGGCTTACCAGTTGCTTATTGCTCTTGATGGTGCGTAGGAGAAACTACTCGAGTACGAAATGAGCCTACTGCAGGACAGCCAATTGGCCGCCATCGCCGATGGCCTCGCGCCGAAGAAGCCCGAGGAGCCCAAGCCAAAGTACAAGATCACGTACCTCGATGAGCTGACGGCTGAGCAGCACGCGCTGCTCAGCGCGACCGACCTCTCGGTCTTCGACATCGCCGCGAACTCGCTCATCAGCGCGCCGCACCGCACCAAGGACGACTGGTGGCGTTCCGTGCGCCACATCGACCTGCACGTGAGCGCGTCCCAGAAGAGCTACGTGGGCGACGACGCGTCCAACATTGCGGTCTTTGTGCCAAATGATACTGCGGTAGTCGACCGTATGCTCGCGCACCTGCAGGTTGATCCAGATCTGATCTTCACAGCCGAGCCCATCAATTCTGGTGGGCCCTCCAACGCCAAGCAGCAGCAAGTTGTCCAGCGGCCGTTCGACAAGATTGGCACGGTGCGCGAGGCGCTCATGTGGTCCTTTGATCTTGTGGCCACGCCACGCGCGAGCTTCCTGCGTGCGCTCTCAGCCTACGCGAGCGACGACGACGACGTGCGCGCACTCAGCATGCCCAACGCCATCGAAGCCATCAAGGCCGAGCGGTACGTACGCACGTTTCTGGATTTTATTCTGCGATCATTCTGCTCTTTGTCTGTCTATGGGGCTGCTAAAATTAAACTCATTGCAATCCACAATGACAGTGATGGTCGCGAAGTCACGGTCGCCGACATCTTTGACCGCTTCAAATCGCTCCGGCTCACATTCGTGGCGTTCTTCCAGTTTGCGCCACTGAATGCGCCCCGGTACTACACGGTGTCGTCTTCGCGGCGCTTCTCGCCCGAGACAGTCTCGCTCACCCTCGGGCTCAAGAAGCGCGAGACACAGCCCGTGCCGCGCTGCTCAAGCTATCTGGCGGCGCTGGAACCAGGAAAGGACGCGATCCGCGCGTCCTTCTTCCACTCGTCCTTCGTGTTCCCGGCTCAGGACCGGCGGCCAATCCTGCTCGTCAGTGCCGGCACGGGCATCGCGCCCTTCCGCGCTTTCCTGCAGGACCTCGAGCACGAGCGTGCAGATGAGCAGCTTCGAACGTTGGTGGTGTCCTCATCAGGAGGACATTCTGCTGCTGTTGAGATAATGGACAGTGAGCAAGAAGATGGTGGCGCGCATCGCAACGCGTACCTCTTCTACGGCTGCCGCTCGCCCGAGGTCGACTTCCTCTATAGCGACGAGATGCAGCGCGCGTATGAGGCACAAGTGCTCGATCAGCTCCACGTCGTGTTCTCGAGCGCCCAGGATCATCCCAAGCGCGTAGGTGCCTTGGCATACGTACTCTAGTGACGTTGAAGGTCTGGGGGTCATGCAAACGTTCATGTCTTTGTGTGTGTGCAACAACAGTATGTGCAGGACGCGCTGGCGGAGCAGAGCGCGCTTGTGGCGGACCACCTGGTGAACCAGCGCGGCCACGTGTTTGTGTGCGGCAGCCTCGCCATGGGCCGCGCCGTCAAGCAGGCGATCGTAGGCGCGCTTCTGGTGCACGCCGACATCTCGCGGATCACGACCGAGAGCGAAGCGAAGGCGCGCGTGACGCAGTGGATCGAGAGCGGACAGATCGTGACCGAGCTCTGGTGATTGGTGATTGGAGGAGATTCCTAAAAGCTTTGCGGTGCAGTAGCCTGCACGCTCGAAGCAACGGGTGCATAATAAAATAGAGAGTGTGCATGCATGCGTGTGTCCAGTCCAAAAGGACGTTTCTCCGCTTTTTGAGAAAACGCCAGGCACCCATCATCATGAGACGGGCGCGGGCTTTTTTGCTCGAAAGCGCTCTTCGTTTTTCAAAAGAGTGAGCAAAATGATGCAAATGAGAGAGTACCGAACCTGGCTGACTCAGTGGGATGCCTCCTTGCTGTAGTAGGAGTGGTTCATTTTGATCTCGCGGTGCCTGCATTCTCGAGATCATGTTGATGCTCCCGCGATGGTGATGCGAATGGCAATTGCTGAATCGCGCCTGCATTACGAGCGAGAATGGCAAGTGGTCCACTTTGCATTGGCGGCTGGAGCGAGACGCGATGCACGTACGTATCTCGCCTCGCAGGCGAGTCGTCATCTGCATCTATCTGTTGGGCGTCTATTCCACCATCGTGTGCTTCGTCTCAAAAGCGCAATTGTTTGCGGCTGTCGTCCGTCAGGCTCGCAGTTTACGTTGGTTGGCAAGCGAATTTGTGTGGAAATTGCTTCCAAGGGAAGATTGGGAGCCAGCGCCATTTGTCAACTGGGTTCGGCAGACCACTTTACCTACTCCTATTCCGCAACCCTCAGTACTCGCCTATGGCTCGAAACTGCAAAGCCGGAGTCTGAATCACCCCTCATCTCGCAACCATTTGATCGTTTTCCTTTCTGTCTGCGCTGCTGAGTTGGGGCGCCAGCAACGCCAGCTGGACAGAAGCGCAGTCCTGTCTCAAATCCCTTCCTTTCTTTCCTTGACTGAGAGGCGACACCACCCCAGGAAGAAGAGCTCAAGCCGCTGGGTGGTGCATTCGACTATTTCGCAGGCGAGAGCACGAACGCGCGCAGGAGCACAGGCGCGCACTTCGCAATCCGCCGCGAGCGTGACGAGAGCGAACAGAAAGTGAACAGGAGCGATAATCAAGAGCGACATGCCACTGATAGAGACAGCGGCCAAGGCGCCGCACGACGAGAGCGCGATCGTGGTGACGTCACCGCTGCCGCGCAGACGCCACGGGAAGCGTCTGCGGCGGTGGCTACACGGCAAGGAGAGCGGTCAGCACGGGGACAGCAGTTGTAGCCTTACCAGCGACTGCAGTAGTGAGCGTGGACAGCAAATCAGCGGCAGTACCAGCAGTAACAACAACAACAAGCGCCGCTCGGTGGTGGAACAGAGCGCGGCGGCGAAGGAAGACGCAAGCGGTGACAGCAGCTTCTCGTCAACGAACGTGGAGGAGGACGATGACGATGAGGACAACGCACAGGACGATGGTGGTATGCTGGTACTTGACTTGCCAACGATCATGCACTCGTTCTCCGACACGGAAGTGATTGGTGGTGGCAGCGGCTCGATGTCGCCCAGTGGCCGCCGCTCGGGCATCCAGCGCCGGCGCTCAGTCGACTCGACGCACAGCAGCGAGAAGTCGTACTACTCGACGAAGCGGAAGGGCGTCAAGTACGCGCGCGACGGATCCGTGGTCTGCTGTCGCTTCTGCGAGATCCTGCGCGCACGCGACGAGGACTTTCTGTACGAGGACGAACTCATCACGGTCTTCCGGCCGCTGGCGCCCGTCGTGGACTCACACATCCTCGTCGTGCCGCGCTGCCACATCCGCAACGTGAACATGCTGACCAAGGACCACCTGAAGCTACTCCGACGGATGAAGGAGGTCGCGGCCATGCTTCTCCAGCAGATGCCACCGAGCATAACTAATTACACTAGCAACTGCCTCAGCAGCAGTATCCAAGAGCCCACCACGCCTTCCAGTCAGGAACAGCAGCAGCACGAGGCCGACTACAAGTTTGCGTTTCACACACCACCGTTCAACAGCATCGACCACGTGCACATGCACGCGTTCCGCCGCAACGAGGGCTCTTTTGGCTGCTTTGGTGCGATCAAGTACCGCACGGAGACCTGGTGGTGCCGCTCCTTTGAAGAGGTCATCTCACGGCTCGCTATCAGCTCTAGCAGGCGCCACCGGCTTCGCCACCAGCACCAGCAAAATGACTCGAGCAACGCCATGACCAGTGAGGAGCCCATGAGCATTACTGCCTAGGCAATGACAGTAGAAGCTAGTCCATTAA
>JAADWP010000430.1:0-23162 GCA_023336215.1 Globisporangium iwayamae
TATCTACAAACGTATTCTTGGTTACTTAAACAGACCATTCACTGATCATTATCACGCTCAGTGACCCAAAATATCACCCACTTTTTGAATCAAGAAACACAGCTACGTTTACATGTCATGAGACCGTCCTTTGTATCCGTTCAAGAACGCACCCTATCACTGATACTATTTTTTTCTCAGTGACTGTTTGTGAAGTTGTCAGATCGGGGCGTGACTGAAAAAGTGAATATCAAAGCTGTTCGATTGAAGTCCACACAAACTACATGCTGTTCGACTAACGCGCAAGCTGCAGCAGCAGCAAGGCTCAGATGGGACCATGGAACATTGGTACCAACATTCAGTCGAGAAATATCAGCAGGTACTACGTGACGGGTGGGGAAATCACGTGGCCACTGAGCTCAAGGGCATAGAGAAGCTCCTTCTGCGAAAGCCATGATGAAGAACTTGATGATAAGAAGCCTTACTGAAGAGCTGGGGAACCTTGATGAACTTGACCTCGCCAAGCTCGAGCGATTTCTCCTGGTTCCAGTGGTAGGAGCAACAACAGCGTGAAGGGAAGGGTGTCTCGCAGCTCTTCCCAGGCGAGTGCTACTCCAAGAACGACGACGGACTCGCGTCAACACACCTACCTGCACGTAGTGCGCACCATATGCCGTCGTGCCGTGAACGCATCGACATGCGCTATCTGAACCACCCGAGCGACTTGTTTTTCGGCGTCGTAGGCGAGGAATATTACGCCCGCTAACGCGCTGCTCAAGACGCTCTGCGACGTGCTGGACCACTACTGCGCCAATGAGCACGAGGGCGCAGTGTTTGAGTACATCCTCCAGGTTCCCTCCAGCTGCCTGCGCTGCGTCTTCGTAGTGAGTTCCTCGGACGAGAAAGCCAAGATGATGTGGCTACTAAGCGTGTCGCTACCGAAGAGGTTGAGCCGGAGCTGCTGGTCAAGCACATGCTCGGCTGCCTGAAGCGCACGTCGTCGTCTCTGGCGCGCAATAGCGTGTCGCTGTTCGTGAGCTCATTCGTGGACCTCTTCCCGTCCAGCGCAGTTAAGTCGCTCGAGCATATCCTGAGCTTTGTGTCACCGACTCGAACCACCAGGAGATTGAGCACCAGGAGATTGTCTTCTGGTCTCCCACCAAGCGCCTTCTGGTTTCTCACCAAGGTACCCATGCACCTGTCCGGCTGCATGTCGACGTGTTGCAGTTAACAGAGACGGACACTTCGTAATCCGCTGCCTTGTGGATGTCGTGCTTGTGGCTGCGCTCCGCAGCCATCGCGGCCTTCTGTTCGCTGTTCCGTCTGAAATGGTTGTGCTTCTCTGCGCTGCCGTCTGCGTTTGTGTGACTTAAATGCAACAGGAGAGGTATTTATTCAATTTCGCAGTCTTGTGAAAGGAGACTTGACGTGGATTTGTATGGCATACAAATGCAAGCCAAATTAACTTTTCATGTGATTGGCTACTACACGATTTGTTGTGATTTGAGCTATCTCATTGGGTAAAGATAGCAGTACATCTTCACCAGTAGGCTTCATCAGTAGGCTTCTAAATAGGCCGGCAGATTGTATTAAGTTGAGAAGGCAACGAGTAAACGGACAGTTGGATTGTGAAGACAGACAGATCGCATTTAAGCAGTGAATGCGAGCGCTTGGAAGTAACCGGGTTTCTCGAGACAGATGAATTAGTTGGCTAGGGTCTGCTTGCTACATTTCTTGCGATGCTTGATCATAGTGTTGTACTTGTCGAACTGTCGGTGACAGAACTCGTAGGTGCCGTCTTTTGCATTCTTGCTCTTGTACGCATCGATGATCGCGACCTTGTTCGGATTCCCCTCGCAGAATCGGGTGTGGTTGTACACCTTGCGAGCCGTCTTCGTCAAGAAGGAACAGTACTTGCACTTGAATATCTTGAATGGGGCTGCCTCTGCCACGCTGTTTTTCCACTTCACCCCTTTCACCGTGAGAGTAGTATGGATCCGGTAATTGGTCGCTTCGTATGGTGCTCCGGCGTGGACAAGGTTCCCTCTAAAGTGCACAACACCCCCTGGGCCAAACGTGAGCACTCGGCGCTTCCGTGTATCGGCCTCGCCGAAGCACTTGTCGAAGACGATTAAGTGAGTGTCGGGCATTAAGCCCACCATGAGACCGGCTTGGATTGTCTCCTTTGACGCGCGCGCTCGTGTGATCTCGAACGCGGGAAGTCGTGATGAGGCTCCTGCTCGCCACCGCCCGCTAAGCTCTTCAGAACAACCCATTGTTGCGCTTCCCACTCCATGTTCGCTGGTAAGAGGGCTCTCTGTCGCACGAACCTCTGGACAATCTTCAGCTCCTTGTATTGCCATGTCGGAAAGGGCTTGGCGACGGTGCTCGTCAAACGCTCCGCCGAAGTCGGAGGCAAAATGGGATCGTACTTGAAGCGCTCGACGACGACCTTGGGTGAGATGACGTCGAGGATAACGACATACCCGAGCTCCCAAAAGAGCTTTAGGTGAGCTTCCATCTGCGCGGTCTGCTACGAAATGTAGAATGAGCTCGTTCACTGATTCACATTCAGAACAGTAACCATCCACACTGTTAAATCCTTGAACACGAATTATCTCAGTCAATAGTATTTTCAACGGTGTGGATGGTCACTGATTCACATTCAGAGCAGTGACCATTTATACTGTTGAATCCCTGAACATAAAGTGTCTCAGTGAATGGTACTCTCAAAATACTCTCAAGAACGTACTATATCACTGATACGAAATAATGCACAGTGAGAGCAATCACTGATCCACAGTGATGCTCAATGAGAGCAAAAGGAGGGTCGGTTGGATGCAAAGTATAGGCTAAGCTCAGATTTATATGAGGCTAAGCCCAGATTCAAATGTGTATAGATCAAAGCAGGAACTAGATCGAGTCGCGAACGCAGTCTTTCACCTCGGACAACAGGACACTCCAGTCAAAAATGAAATGACTGATATAGACACGAATCGCAAAGAGAGCAGGATGTCTGAAAACATTGCAGGTAGTCACACAATATCAAGTTGTGAATGAGGTTGATTTTTTTATTCGCACATCTAACAAAGCGCTTGCTTCATTCTCTCATTCGTCATTTCTCGCTATGAATGGTAAGCACAAGAAGGCAGCAGAGGAGAAGGAGTTCTCCGCCAAGCGCGAGAACACCACCGTGGTATGCAAGCTCTCTCGCGTGTGCAAGGACCCAGACATGCTCGCAGAGATCTAGCACATCTGTATCGTCCTCAAGCAAGTCCAGCTGGAAGCATGGTACATCGCCAACCTCCATGTACTTCGTTGCTTGGAGAATGACATCGAACTCCCGATCCTCGACCAGACGCTCTTCACCTGGTGTTGTCAGGGCGCACGCTCAACCGGAATTCGAGTGGCGAGCTCTACGGCGGAGAAGAAAGTCATATTGGCGGATCGACAGAGGAAACCCGCGTGATCGGTGGACGAAGGCTTACGGGAAACGGTCGCACTGTATCGATCTGAGCGCGAGAGTACCAAAGGCTACAACATTTCACAATTGAAGTACAATGATAACGACATACTCCAGCTCGCAGGCCAGATGCGAATCAACACTGAGAACATGGTCGTCCTGCATTTCGAGAAACGGCTCTCAATGTACGTGCCTCTTCTACTCGAGGAGGAAAACCGAGAAGACAGTTCCCGTACAGGAGGTCAAACGATTGGTTCGAAACTGCTACCGCGCGAAGGGCAACGACCTCGCAGACGACGAGATCGAACTTCGTGCGTGGCTGGGTTTCGTACCCCACGAGAACATCATCAAGGGCAACTTGGAGTACTTTATTTCAAAGTTGTACAAGATCCTACGGAAGGTAGAAGAATCGCAGCGGACGAACCCGAACAAGAAAGGCACTCGCTCGTTCTCTCTTCTGCCGTACTCCAGTTCGTACTCGGCAGCACACGTCGTGATCAACGTGTCGACACTCCAAGGTTTTGTGCGAGGATCTTCAAGGAGACGGACGGAAGAAATCCATTCGACATTCTTTTGACGAAGTCCGGGAAGGTGCTGCATTCCAAGGAAGAAGTTTGCAAGAGAAAGAGCTGTTCCTGCGCAGAGGATTTGCGGTTTCCCAATTTGAGACCATGACTCCGAACGACGTAATCTCCAAGCGGGAGTTCGACGAGATGGACCACGAGTCGAAATCTCCGTTCGCAAGTCGACTATTCGCAAACCACATCACGACAAACGGATACAGTGCCTCGGTGCTTCTGACGCGACCGAAGTCAGAGACAAAGAATGGCAAGAAGAAGCTGAGGACCCAATGGACGAAGAATGGAGACGTGTTCGACGAGGAGTGGCGTTTTCTCCCGAGCGACTACAAGGCAGACGCGCTGGTCGCAACCAATCCTGGGATGCGGTCGTTGTGTACTGCCGTGAGCGAGGGCGGAATGAAGAACATGAAGTCTACGCGCGCTCGTCACGTTGGCGCCGAGACAGTCCACTCGATCAGCACGAAGGAGTACAGACACGTTGCTGGGATGAACAAGGCGCGATTTTGGCACGAGAACCAGAAGAAGCGCTACGCCAGAGTGATTGCTGGTATACCTTTGTACAAGATCTCCAGCTTCGAGAAGTATCTGTGGCGTTTGAAGAGCTTCTGGAAACACGTCATCTTCCTGCTCGCGTTTTGTGCAGACAACGCCTTCCTCAAATGGCGTTTCTTCCAATCTCGGATGAAAGCAAAAGCTGCGGACGCTATGGCGAAGCGCATCGTGCCGGTCGCAAGTCCGAGAATTTTCGTGGGATACGGAGATTGGAGTCGCCGTGACGGAATCTCCGGCCACGCCCCGAGTCCAGTGAACAACCAAGCTGTGTTCGACCTGCCACTCGCCACTTGAACAAGCTCTTCTCCTAATCAAGACCAAAGACTACGAAGTCGTCTTGAAGAAAACCAGAAACGCTTTGCGCTGTCCCACCAGTTCTTGCAAGGCGAACTTCTGGAATCGAGACGTCAATGCTGCTCGAAACATCCTCTCTCTTCTCAAGTGCAAGCTACTAGGTCTGGGAAGACTAGAGGCTTTTAGTCGCGGGTAGTTCCCAGCGTTGAAGAAAAAAACGTGCGCGAGAAGAGCTTGCTCGTTCCAGCGCACACGGTTCGGAGAAATGTCCACGGATATTTTTATGATGATAATCCGTATACCCTATATTGTTGTCTAGGACAATTGCACGTGTAGTCGCAGTGCTCCGAATAAAGAGCGCTGCCTTTGACATGCATTTTAGGGTAACCGTGATACCTCCTGTTTAATCGTACCGGTATATTTTCGGTATACCGTGAATGCAGAACCCTGTCAAACATAAACCTGGCTCCGATGATTACTATTCAAAATGGCGTTTACTACAGCATTTTGGTTCAGACACGATACATATCAGTCGCTAGTATGTTTTATTTATCTCAGGTTTTATTCTCCGGTTTTACATCATTTTTAAGTAGCGGCTTTTTCATACTCACACAGGTTTCGAACTCAGCTACGATTAAATTGTCAAGGGTCTGCGAGAGCGCGCGCAAAACGCCTCTCACGAAAAAGGAAACGCAGGCACAGACGACGACGACGACGAGAAAGGGGGAAAGAGAACGTTCGACGCCCCTGAGTGAGTGCGCACGCAGCCAAACGGACGATGGACGGCAGTGACACGTCGACGCGCTTATCGCACTTGCTGGAGGCGGCGGCGGTCTCTTCTGATGCGGCGCAACAGCGAGCGCGCGCGGCCTTCTCGAATGGCGGCGGTGACGACAGCGGTAGCAATAGCGGCAGCGCGCACTCGCGTGAGCTGAATCAGCCACCCGTGCTGTTCATGCCTAAGAGGTCGTATAGCAGCAGTGAAGAAGAGGAGGAGGAGGAGGAGGAGGAAGAAGAAGAAGAAGAAGACGAGGATGGCGACGGCAGCTACGAGAGCCATCGCAGTGCTGACGAGGCAGAGTACGACGACGGCCGACGGAGAGATGCCAGACGCGACCCAGAGATGGTATCTATGGAAACCTTTGCGCGTGCAGATGAAGATGGAGCTGGAGACGATGAAGTTGATGGAGAGCGGCATGCGCAGTACACTGAGGAGGAAGGTGAGCCTGTACGGGACGGAGGCGCCGACTCTTCCTATACTTCAGCTGGCGTTATGGATTACAACAGCGTTGCATCATCGAATGCAGCTCCGGCGCCAAGAGCGGGATACACAGGCTTGGCTGTTGCGGATCTTATGTATGCTCCAGTCGAAAGCCTGTCACCGGCAGCAACTAACTCGTACACGAGTGCACCACCGACTGAAATCGCCTTTGCCGACCAAGCGGTAGCTGCTGCTCTGAAGGACTCGCCAAGCGGCAAGGTCAACACGCCCCGCAAAAAGACTAGCACCTCTCCACCATCGAGCGCAAAGCAGAAAGCGAAACGGAAGGCGAAGACGTCTGGTGCGCCGCCCTTCATTTCTGTCGATGAACTGCCGCTTTCGATTGCTTCCTTGAAGAAACTCGCGGAAGATGTGGGTGTTGTATGTATGCTGTCTGGGTGTATTTGCTCAGTGGTGGGTTCTCACGCTATCGTTTATGTGTGTTGTTGTTGTTGTGTGTGCTGTAGCATGATCTGGATCCAGTCAAGCTGGACGGCTGGAGTGTGCGTCCTGACGGAAAACTCGTCGATGCAGACAACAAGAAGTATCAGGACCTGCGAGAAGCCTTCCGCGCATTCTTCTACTCGGTTCGTGGCAACATCCCCCGTGCGGACATCTACTATCTGGCGATTCTTCGACGGAAGCTGGCAGAGAACGAGCTTCCGCTGCAAGACGGTCCGATTGCAGTGCTGTCCATGGGCGAAGTGTTCCCAGAGCCGCTGTTTTATAGCACAAAAAAACTGTTTCCGGTAAGTTGTCCCTCAGTTTATTTAATGTGGATGAGTGATGGGTATTATTCTCATTTTTGTGATTGTTGCTGTTATCAATGTAGATTGGCTACGAGACGGCTGTGAATGTTCAAGTTCCCAAGCAGTCCACGAAGTTCTTCCGCCTGCACTGCAGTGAGTCCCTTTTCACCGCTAAAGACCTTAGGCTATGGGTGTGCTGATATGTGTTGCTGTGCCATCCGTTGTTGTAGAGATCGTCCATGGCGACAAGAAGAAATCCCCGATTTTCGTCGTTGAGATCCAGAACAACCCAGGTACGGCCTCGTCTGTCGATATGTTACTCTGCGTTAGTATGGGATATTCACATTCTCGTTTCCGTATGTCCTAACAGAGATTGTGTTTCGATCCTACGTCGCCGCGAAAGCCTGGAAAAAAGCGCTGGCACACTTTGAAAGCTTGTTGCCTGAGCAGTTTGAAGCGTCTGTCGCGGACGCCGTAGTCATCCCTGCCACTGAAGGTGAGCAGGTGGATTTCCTGACTGCAGAGAGCGGAGAAGACGGCTTTGGACTGCTTCGCCGAAACATCACTCGTGTGTTGGAAGGACTCCAGCTGGTGCTAAAATGCAGCGACTATCAATTCTGGGAAGAGCGACACGTGGTGAATGCGGAGGTGCATACAAAGTTGCGTGCAAAGCTGTCGAAGCAGGTCAGGGAATACCTCTCATCAAAGACAGACTACTCCAAAGAAGACATCGATCGAATGCTGTCTCAAGATTCGCTCTTGCTCGAATACACTCGAAGTCCAGAAGAGCATCTTCGATTTCAGATGAGCGAAGAGAAGGAGAGGCGGGAAGCTGAAAAGAAAAGTGTCCGAGAGGCTGCCCGCAAACTGTTAGAGATCGAAATGAAGGCGCAGGAAGACGAGAAGGAAGCCCAGCGACGAGAAAAGGAGGAGCGCAGGAATGCTCTGGCAGAGGCAAAGCTGGAGGCTGCGAGGCAAAAGGAAGCCCGGAAAGAAGCACTGCGACTCGCGAAAGATGAAGAGCGACGAATGCGTGAAGAAGAGAAGGAGATGAAGCGCGCGATGAAAGAAGAGGAGAAGCGCAAGAAAGCTGAGGAGAAGGAGAACTCCATGAAGCGGCGCATCGAAGAGCTCCGGGAACGACGAAAGATGAGAGAAGAGCAGAAATCGATCCTTGAGAACGGCGTTGTGACTACTTCAGCTCCACCTCGTTCCGACGCGGATGCTGTTCGCATTACAGGCGATGTTCATCGTGATCTGCAGTCGCCAGACTACTCTCAGAGGAAGAAGAGTTCAACGGGTTCGTCTCCAAGCTCAAGATCTCACGCCTCATCGGTTCGCAAGCAGCAGCTCGCGTTGTTAAAATTTGTGGATGAAGAGAAAGATCGTCGGCGAAAGATGCGATTGCTGGAGAAGAAGTTTGGCGTTGAGAAGGATATTTGGACGGCGGTGAAAGCAGAGTACCTGATCACGTCGGTTGCTGGAACCAGCATGGCGACTACAGTTGACGAAGCTGATACGAAGCAGGTGATTGAGATAAAATCTACGGAGGACAAGCTGAAAGAACTCCTCATTCCTGCTGCAGAGCTACATCAAATTCCCAGCGAGTACCAGGGTGATTTGCTGTTCGCGTGGGACTTCATCTCCACGTTCGCGGACTGTCTTCGATTGACAGCCATCCCGTCACTCGACGTATTCGTAAAGATTCTCACACTGAGCGATGGATCGAGTGCGGTCGGTGATGGCAACTTCGAAGAAGACTCGCTTGGTCGAGTCTTCGCAGGGTTTCATTCCGAAGTTGTGCAAGCGCTGATGTCCGAGTATTTCCCATTCTTGCAGACAGGAACGCGCCTCGACGAATTTTATCGCACGCGACCTCTGAATGCGCTTAGTTGGCCGGAGCTCGCGCGGCAAGTGTGCATGCTGGCGATTGAATTGAAGCACCCGAGCGTCGATGACCAGCTGGTCAAATCGCTGAAGGGTTCGAAATCGTATCGAGATGACTCAATCGTGCTCCCACTGCGGCATCGACTTCAGAAGCGAGGCGTTGACTTGCTGAATGGTGTGCAGTACCAGGATAGTCTGGTTGCCGAAACAAGCAGTGAAGTAGCGCAAGCGACTACTCGTGAAGCAGTTTCTCGACAGTTGGAAGGGCCAACGACCGCATCATTAAGTAAATTCTACGGCGTGGTGTTGGTTGACGGGATTTCAGCGAAGTTAGAGCTTGAAGAAAAGGAACAGCATCTCGCTGTGAAGCGTGTTTTCTTGACGGGAGATGACTCGACTGTTCAACAAACTGAAGAAGCACAGACGTCAGCATCTGCTCAGGATGGCGAAGCTGCCGTGGATGACAACGCTGCGAACATCAAGGTCGGCGACTTCCTCGTTAGCGTCAACGGAGTGAGTGTAAAGGGTATGACGCTGGATGCATTCAACTCAGTGCTGAACGGTCTTCCTGCGCCCCACGGACTACTGCTGTCTTCGACAATCCCGCCACCGAAGGCTCCAATGAAGCACATTCCGACAACAATGAACTCGACCAAGCTCAAGCGGTGTGCGCACGTGCTCAAGCTTCTTCGAGCAAAAGAAATCGCTGGGCCATTCAATCAACCTGTTGATGGAGAGCTGTACCCGGACTACTACAGCGGAATAATCACAGAGCCCATGGATCTGGGCACCATTGCCGAGAAACTTGAAGACGAGGATTATGAGAACGATGACGACGTGGAGTCGTTTGTAGAGGACGTTGGGTTGGTCTGGAAGAACTGCTACACGTACAACTCTGTGAAGGCCGAGATTTCACATCTTGCGAAGAAGCTGTCGGTGATTTTCGAGCGGCTCATGAACGATTGGGTGTACTCGAATGTGAGTCGGCATTTGGTGTCAAGTGAAGAAGATCATTGCCGCAACTGCCAGACGAACCACGTGAAAGACCGCTTGTTGCTGTGTGATCGATGTGACGCCGCGTACCACACCTTCTGTCTGTCGATCCCTCTTTCGAAGATCCCGACCGGTGAGTGGTTCTGCCCGGTGTGTGTCAACGATCCAAACTTCTCAGCTGACCAGTTCAAGAAGAAAAATGGTGAGGGTGTGAACGGAAGCGGAAAGAGTGGGGGCAGTCTGGAGGCTGAGATCGAGTACTCGGAGTTTGAGAAGCGAGTCGTGGTTGTAATCGACGTGCTATCGAGAGAGAACTACTCCGACCTGCCAATTGGAGATCGCGTGAACGTACTACGAGTCATCTGTGAGCTTCTCCAGGAAACCAGTGCGGTGCAATCGGTGTACCAATCGATTGAAGAGAAGGCGATCGACGCGCGACGTGATTTTGGCGACGCGTTGGCAGACTTGAACCGAGAATGGGAATCGTTTGAGCCGTCTCAGCACACTCACACAATTGATCGGACCAACAAGTTCTTCATCGACGGCGTTGAGCATGATCTGACAGACGAGCTGTTGGACTATCTGAAGGAGAAAGCGCATGCGGAGCTTGAAGGCAAACCCATTCCACCACTTCCAGAAAGCTCGATCCAGCGACTTCACAAACAGCACGGTGTGAAACAATCTGAAGAAGAGCGTCTACGACTGCAACTATCTGAGATGGTTGATGGCGAAACATCTGACGACAGTGAACCTGATGAAGAGATATTGCTCGAAAACTTCGGTGACCCCTTCCTCTTAACGTTGCAGCGCGATGGAGGAGAGGAAGTCGATGGAGTTATCATTCCGTCATCGCTGAAGCCCGCGGTGTGTGAGTTCTGTGGTCTGGAAGATGGCATTCTGAATGGCGCATTACTGAGCTGCAAGCGGTGCCCAATGACTTTCCAAGTTACGCCTTTGGACCGCTTTGAAGTTCCCGAATTGCTCGGCGACGGAGTGCCTGACCAAGTGTTCTCAGCGAGACGACTGGACCCTCAAGAGTGTGCGACGGTGCAGCTTGTGGACACCCCTGAAGGAGTGCAACTTGGTGACAACCAAAGCCTTGTTGTGAATGACGACCCATCATCTCTTGAGAGTGTTCCAAGAGCCATCTTCGCCATCAACGATCGAATCGTCCACGGTCTCAAGAGCGTTGAAATCATGGGGATGATTCGCCGAGCAGAGCAGCCGATTTTCGTTTACCTGACTTCTCTCCCAGGTGACGTGTTGAAAGCTTCCGTGTCGATTGTGAAATACCACTCGATTCCGCTGGGTTTGCACGTAGCTGCAGCGCAGGGGTTTGTATTCGTCCAGTCATTTGACAAGCCCACGGGTTTCCCGGTCGGCTACGGTGAGCTCTCTCAGCAAATTCTGCCAGGCGACGTGATCCTGTTGGTGAACGACGTCTCAACGCAAGGGAAGGATCCAGCAGAAGTCGAGCAGCTGATGCAGCTCGACCACGAGCTAGACGCGAAGTACATCGTGGCAATGCGTGCACCGTGCGGAAAGATGAAGGTTGCCGCTGACAGGTGGAACCGAGTAGCATTCGACATGTTGACGCAACGAACAAAGCGAAGCGCACTGAGGAAGTCTCTGATCCCCTCGCGTCCGTCTGAGCCAAAAATCCCAGTTCCAAAGCGCAAGTTCATCTACGATGTCACATTCTACGACGGTCCACTCGGTTTGGCTCTATCGCTCGAAACCTGTGGTGTGATCGTGAAATCGTTGAACGACCACCCAAATGGCGTGCTAGGTCAAGCATCGCTGAGCCGTCAAATCCGCTGTGGGGATCTGGTGGAAAGTGTCAACGGTCAGGCGTACGGCCCATTGCGTGATCTCTCCCAGTTCACGTCATTTCTGCTTGGTCTGCCTCGCCCCCTGGTGATCACGTTCTCTAGAGAAGTCGAAGAAAGCGCCGGCGTGCAAGCAATTTCACCGATGGATGCTCTCCTTGTGGGCTTGCGGAACCCAGACTTCGTTCGTGAAAGTCTGAGTCTGCCGTCAGGTTCAGGCGTAAAGAATTTCCGGGTCGACAGAATCCCGCTGCCATTCGTCGTCGCAGAGTTCCTCGGATCTCTATGCGTTGTCTCTACGAACGGATACGTTGCCTGCGAATCGATGATGGCAAAAGACGAGTTTGAAGGCAGTTTACCAGCTCCAGGGGTCGTGATTGGTGACTGCATTGTGGGCGTGAACGGGCAGAGCACTGCTGGACTAACATGGAGTTCGCTTCAGAGTTTGTGCGCCGAGCTTGCGAATGTGACACCGCTGTACTTCCATCTCATACCGCATGCTGCGAAGAAGACTTTGGTGAGTGCACACAAAGCCTGTGCCCACACGGCGAACCTTGCCTGGTCCGAGTGTGAGTCTCTGTTGCCCAAGATCGAAGAAGCAAAGAAATTTGAGCACTTCCTCACATGGACAGTCGTGCCCAGGACCCTGCCGCTCGGTCGCTGTCGAAGTGGATACACATTCTATCGTTTCTATAGCGATCGTCAGCGAGTCTACGTGCAGTCGCAAGAGAAGCAGTGGTTTGTGTGTGGTGCTGGCCCTAGCGTCGCTCGCGTGCTGAGCTACTTGGACCAAGATCGCCGAGATGTTGTGATCGCTAAACGAATCCGTGCAAGCTTCCACCACCTCCTCCATGACAAGAGCACCTCCAGCAATGCGCACCAGGCTTGCTGTGAGTACTCCGAGCTACCATTCCTGATGAGCGGACCGTTTGCTGTGAAGAAAGATGTGTCTGTCTCGATGACCGAGTTTGACACTGAAAAGTACGAAGCGTTCATTAGCTACCGCGGACGAAAGTATTTTATCGGGGAATTTGGCGCGCACCATCAAGCCGAGGCTGCTCTTCAGCATGCAGAGTCATTGGTACTGACACGAGGATCCCATCTTGCTACCGAGAAAGAGATTCGTGGCCCTCCCAGTTTGCTCTTCCCGACCCTTCCTGTTCCGGTTGTGAAGGCGGAAACCATCATGAAGCGTCCGTTTGCTCGCAAGTACGAGTACACTGGTGGAATGGTGGACGCGGCAGGAAAGCCGAAGGTGGTTCCTTTGTCCCAGTCCGTGTTCCACGTACTTCGACGTGGGCTTCGAGCGGAGTTTACACCTCCTGCCGCAGTCCAGTATCAGCAACCTACGAGCCATCAGCTTTCCCCCAATGCTCAAGACCAGATGAAGCGCAAGCATGCGGCGTTAGCTGGCAGAGATCCATCGATGTCTCAGTATACGAATGATCCGTCGAAGCGAGCGAAGTTCAATGGAGATAACAGTCAGTTTAAGAAGATGCCGATCCAGTCAGCATCCGGAGGTGTACGGCCCTACCAACCGGTTGGTTCCACAGAGTCAGGTACTGTCTCGTTCAAGCGGTCACTTCAACCACTGGTGGACCAGGGCAGAGCGATGTTGGCTGCTTGGAATCAGTTCGCTGTGTCTCCAACTGTGCAGACGAGCAGTGGATTGGCGTTCACTTGCCTGTCGAGCTTCGAAGAAGTGAAGAAAGCAGTCTCTCGCGTCCTCGTGGACCCCCACGGCGTCCACCCAGATCCGAAGACTTTCGTGTGCTTGCATCACGCGTTTGTGGTCGGGCTGATTTGTGCAATGGCGACTCAATCGCTCACCAACAGCCAGAAGACGACTGCTGATTCTGCGTTTGTGAAGCAGATTGCAGACGCGTTTGCGACGGCGATTCTCAGCTGCATGGACCCGTCGACGATGCTTCGTGCACGCGCGTTGATCGGATTTGCCACGGTCGCGAAGCAATGTGAGCCCAGTGCGAGACCGGGCGATCTGTCTGAAGGCCTCCACCACGTTGCAAACTTCACGCTTCAGTTCTTCCGGTCGACGCAGTACCTTACAGACGGCAACTTTGAAGACACGAACAACTGTCGCCCGATCTTTTCTTCGCTGAGTCGTGGGGTTGAGAATTTGCCAACGTCTTTTCTTCAGCAGATCCGACTGCTGGAGAACATTCGTGAAGCATTCGCGCAGAAGACTGCGTCACAACCAGCTGCCGTTTTAGCTTCCAACCTTCGAACACCGTCCGCTCATGCTCCGGTGTTGTCTCTGAATGCGTCGATGTACGGTGCTCCTGCTCCAGCGCGTCAAGAGCCTGTTCGGACACAGCAGCCGCCACCAACGACCTTCACGCAAGGTGTGCCAGAGAACGCGAAGGAGACCTTTGTCCATGTCACTTTCGGTCCGGGGCCACTGGGGATCGTAATCAACTACTCGGGCCGTGGGACAATCGTCGTGACCGAGTTCTCGGGCGACAACGGCATGATGGGCCAGGCTCAAGCCAGTGGGAAGGTGTTCATCGGAGACGAAATCTTCTCGGTGAACGGCATGTACCTGGAATCGATCGGCATGGAAGGATTCAAAGCGACAGTCGCGACTGGCGGGCGACCGTTACAAGTCACTCTTCGACGATACGTGTCTTCAACCGAACCGATCGGAATGACTCAAAGCGAGAACGGAATGGGTATGCGCAGACAAGCTCAGAATGCTGCTTCTGCATTCGACTACAGCTCAGTGAACCCTGTTAGTGCTGGACAGCAGCAAGCTCCGTTCGACTCAGGGATGAACCAGATGCAACAGCCGCAATCGAATTCGTACGCCCCTCCTCCAATCACATCGCCAGATAGCGGTGGCTACTACGCTGGTAGTGCCGGCGGCGTTAGTGAAATGAATGCGCAGCAAGGCAACGCGAACAGCATGTACCAAAACCCGAGCTCATCGTACTCCAACATGGCTGACAGTTTGACGCCGTTCCCGTTTGAGCCTGCACCGATTCAGTCGTCGGGAGGTCCAGGGACCATTCCTGCGTCGTACAGTATGCCGGATTCGTCTACAACCAGTCCATACATGGGAAGTATGCCAGCGCCGTATCCATCCTCGTCATCGAACGCAAACTTCGACACGTTGCCAGCGCTGTACGACGAGCCCGGTGTTGGCTCTCTTCAGCCGATTAACCAGTGGCAAGATCCTTCTCCAGCTTCGATGAGGAACTTCGGCCAAGAGCAGAGTCTTCCGTCCATTCCCGGATACCCGAACGGAGGAGACATGAGCATGAACTCCGGTCTTCCTATGAGCTCGATGAATCCTCAGCAGTTCGGGCTGCAGCCGGTTTACCCGTCGCAAGACCAGCAGCGCACCCCAGCGTTGCCGTCCATGGCACAACTACCAAATGGAACTGCCTCGTTTGGTGGCAATGGTGTCTCGGACTATGGTGGGTTTGTGGCACCGAACGACCCCAGCATCGTGCAGGACAATGGGCAAATTTCGTACTACGACGCGAACGGCACGGCGTATCGAAGCGGTTTCGACTTCACGATGCAAATGCCTGAGGGGAGTGGAATTGCCGGTGCTGCTGGTACGGCAAGTGATGAGATGATGGTTTCTGGTCTCTCCGATGCGGAGACCGAGGCTGTGTCTCCGTCCGTGTCTCAGATGACCACCCCTGCTCAGTCGGACACGGAGGGAGACGACGGTGCTGTTCTAGCTCAGCTGGATAGGCGGCAAGAAGACATCGCGCGTCTGAATGCCATCACGAGTGCTTTCCAGACGTCGACTCAACAGCGTGTCGAGCAGGGAGCACTAAATGGTAACGTGAATGAAGCACCTTTGAGCTCTGCCACACCTGTGACTGCTGCTGATAGTGGTGGTGCAATTCAAGCTACTCAGCAATCGGCTGCCGACGATGAGTCAGCTGAAGCAGTGCAGGGAAGAAGATCAAGTCGCGTTCCGAAGAAGATCACATCGAACATTGCCGACATGTATAATCCCGACTTTGCGAAGAATGCCAACCTGGATGGAGCTGTGCAGGAGCCGACCGATGGAGAGGTCGGTGAGCTCGCAACGGAGCTTCTCGAGCCGTTCCAGGCAACGATTCGCCGCGCCAAGCCCGGCATTTCTCGGTCCATTATCTACCTGAAGGCTCAGCTGCTCACAATCGAGGCAGCAACCCCCCGTGAAGCGTTCCGACCTGGACGATGGACGCGTCCGATTCGTGCGGCGTGGGCGGAGATGGTCTACGGCTGTGATGCCGCGTACACGCTGATGGAGGCGATCGTGTTCGTCGAATCCAACATCGAGGCGGAGTGGCTCGACTCGTGCTGGAAAGCATCGCCGCTGCAGACAGCGCGGAACGCACTCGCGAGTGCTACCATTGCGTCCGCAGCACTGCGGTTGTTCGCGTTGGACGATGCGATCACCTACGTTCGCGTGAAGCGATCAAACAAGCGCAAGCTCAGAGCTTTTAACCCATCGAACCAGGTTTCGCCGACCAAGGTATCGATGGAGTCTGATGAGAGTCCCGCGCTGACCCACCCGTCACAGCTGCCATTCATCACGCGCTTCTCGCCAGCGACACTCGATGTCATAAACCGAACATTGCAACGCGTGTGTGTTGGTCAGAGGGACAAGACTATGAGCCCGTACATGTATCGCAAGGTGAGTCTTTGTTCTAGTTGCTTGCTGATAGTTGTTGTGCTTACCTATGTACTAATATTCGAGTTTCTGTTACCCTTGCTAGGCGAAGGCAGAGCTAATCGCGATCACGTCGTTGTCGGAGCCGCAGCTCGAGCAGTGGATCAAGCTGTACGTTCAGCAGATGCAGCAGCCGCAGTCGTCACGCCTCACGGTGGCCGCTTCCGGATACTCATCTCAAGCCAGCAGCGTCGGACAAGGTCGTGGAGTCACGCCAAAGCGAAAGCACGTGGTCGGTGTAGCCCCAGGGAGCCCGAATGGCATGGCAGAACGTCCGATGCGAAAGCGCAAGAACAATGCAGTTGGCTCTGCACAGCCGCAGTACGTGGAGCTCCGATGCTTCGAGATGAAGAATGGGCAGCACCAATTCCATTCTGGAAGCGCAGATAGCACGCTGAGAAGCCGTATGGAGCTAGTACTGACGACACTGCTGAAGAATGAGCTGGCGCTGCCGTTTGCTGAGCCCGTGAACCCAAAGTTCGTCCCTGGGTATACAGACATCGTCAAGACTCCGATGGACCTGGGGACGATCAGGACGCGCATCACGCGAGGCTTCTACGACCACCGATGGGAGCAGGCGGTGCACGACGTGAGCCTTGTGTGGGAGAACTGCTTCGCGTTCAACCGCATCGACGCCGAGATCTCCAAGTGCGCGAACCGCCTTCGGTGTACGTTTACTGTCCTATATCTGTTGAGGTTGATGATGTTGATCATCTTAGTCGCGTGGTTCGA
Source organism: Globisporangium iwayamae (assembly GCA_023336215.1). Lineage (NCBI taxonomy): Eukaryota > Oomycota > Peronosporomycetes > Pythiales > Pythiaceae > Globisporangium > Globisporangium iwayamae. Next base: position 17,017 of record JAADWP010000430.1, read on the forward strand.
AAGTACTCACCTGTGTGTGTGTGTGACTTTGCTCCAGCCGTGTTCAATCGCCTCTTTGAGGAATGGATCTCCGGTGTGCCACCGTCGACGCCAGCAGCCCAGCTCGCCGCCGAGGACCAGTGTCGCGTGTGCCGCAAGATGGATGGCTCGGATAGCATGCTACTGTGCGATAGCTGCGACGCCGCGTACCATATCTACTGTCTCATGCCGCCGCTCGCGTCGATCCCGCCGGGCAACTGGTTCTGCCCACGCTGTCCACTCAAGCGTCTCGAGATCTAAGCGAGCAAGAGAGTAAGATGTGTGTATACAGAGAGAGAGGAATGAATCAAAAGAGCCCAATATCATAGACCTTTGTGAACTCAAGCTTTGCATAGATCAAGTGACACGTACGAATGGATGCAAGTGGCTAGAGGATTTGCGTGATGCTGACAAGCATGGCAGCCTACGAATGCCATCGAAAAGCTGGTTGGCTACACAGCCCTTCCGAGTGCTGTAAGTCAGTCAGTCAGTCAACAGTATGCACAGAGCTCGTTAGAGGCTGCTGCGATACGTGTCGGTCATGTGTTTGTCATGTGAAGCCGCCACTCAAAGCTCGCGTGCGCGCGTCGCAGATTTAGTGCTTCAGTTTTGGTTCCCAAAACAATGTAAGCTACACTATTTTATACATTAGTCTCCACAGATAACGTGTCTCACTCTATATTGAATTGTTTTTACGTCTCAAAATAAAATGACCACACTATTTTGAGCACATTCGCGACCTTCCCCGGTTTTCTGTTTGCGTATCATACGGTAATTGAGGTTGGCTCGTGAAGAAACAAACTTCACAGCGGGTCACACGAGGGAAGCAAGCCACCGGTCGACACGACACTCCTTCCGCATAAACCAAACAGCAGCCGCAGACACACAGAGCAGACCACAATGACTGACGCACAGAAGAAATCCGCCCAGGCCTTCAAGGCTTTCGTCGACGCATCCGTAAGTGTCCTTCTGCTCGTAGCTCCTCGCGGCGTTTAACACATTCGAACGTGACTGACGAACTCACTGCGGTGTTGATGACCTATCTGCAGGCTGGTGCGATGGGCGCGCTCTTCGCCGCCGTGCTGCTGTACCCGCTCGACGTCGTCAAAACTCGCCAGCAGGTCGCGGTGGACGACACCCCCGACGCCAAGGAGCAGGCAGCGCTCGTGCAGAAGAAGAAGGCGCGCAACATGTGGGTCACGTGCTGGCTCATTTACCGTGCCGAGGGCGTTGAGGGCCTCTTCGCGGGGCTCAGCTCCAAGATGGTGCACACGTACCTGTCCAACTTTGCGTATTTCTACTGGTTCTCGTTCCTCAAGCAGGCGGCCGAACGCCACTCGGGAAAACCCATCGGCACGGGCATGAGCCTTGCGATGGGCTCGCTCGCCGGCGCGCTCAACATGACCATGACGCTGCCGCTGGAAATGATCAACACGCGCGCGCAGATCCTGTCGAGCGACAGCGAGGACGAAGAAGGCGAGAGCGCGTCGGTCGAGTCCACGGACGACGGCAAGAAGCTAGCTCCAGCGCCACATCACAAGGGCATGTGGGCGCTCGCGCGCGAGATCTACGCCGAGGACGGCATGTTGTCATTTTGGAAGGGCTTCATCCCCTCGCTCGTGCTTGTGACGAACCCGTCGATCAACTTTACGATCTTCGACAAACTCAAGCTGCGCGTGCAGACGAGCAAGATGCTCGCGACGGGTGCCTCACGCCTGGCGTCGCTGACTGCGTGGGAAGCGTTTATGATCGCGGCGGTGGCGAAGGCGATCGCCACTTTGATCACGTACCCCGTCATCCGCGCCAAGGTGCTGATGCAGGCGCAGAAGAAACACATTGAGAACGGCAGCGGCTCGACCAGCAGCGCGCACCACCACCACCACCACGCAGACATGGGCAATTCAATGCTCCAAGTGTTGAAGCGCATCGGCGAGCTGGAAGGTCCAAGTGGCTACTTCAAGGGCTGCAGTGCGCAGCTATTCAACACGGTGCTCAAGAGTGCGCTGCTCGTCATGACCAAGGAGCAGATCACCAAGTACACCATGCGCGTGCTCTACGCGCTGCGCAAGAACGCCGATAAGACCAAGGCGATCGCCGCTAAGGCGTAGACATACAGAGAGAGTGAGAGACATGGAGAGAGAGAGGGGAATGAATGATAAATTGGATGCGTTTCGCTGAGTGTGCAAGAGATAAACGTCATTCTCACAAGCTCAACCATCTGCCTACTACACATGGGAAATACAAACAAGAATTGAGAATGCGAAACTGGTGGTGATTGTCGCGGGGCTCAAGAAGAAGACATTGCGATTTGTCAAATAGTTTTTCATCATCAGGGCTCTCCTCATGCGTTCTCCATACGAATGCGAATGCTAATGCTATTCAAACAGCTTCCTTCATTTCGTTCACTTATTGATTGGTTGGTTGGGTGGTTGTCATACAGTTGGTATTCTTTCATACAGACTCGTTTGCGGTACTTTATATTCATTCACCGACGAGAATAGCTGAGGCTCTCGGACCGTCGCAGCGGGTGCAACCCGCCAGATCGTGGCGGTTCGTCGTCGCTGCGCTGGTGCTGGATGATGGCGTCCAATGGCGGCGACGGGAAGTCCTCAAACACGTCAGCGAACGCTGGGTTGCAGTCGAACTCCGTGGCGTTCGAGGGAGCCAACGAGTCAACGCAGCTCGCACATCCTCCAGATTCGTTCTCCTTGTAGAGCACGTCCAGCTCGTGCACGCGGAAGCTCGAGACGCTCTTGGAGCTGAGGCGCGGACGTCGTCGCGTGGGCGAGTTGTCCTCCTGTTGCTGTTGTTGTTTGAACATGTCTTCGTTCTCGTCTACCATCAGGAAATCACGGATCAAGATCATCGCAGCGCATTTTGTCTCATCACCAGTGACGGCGTCCTTTCGCTCCACCTCGTCGTCGTCTTCATCTTCGTCCAGCAGTCCCTGGGTCGTCTCCATCAAAAAGCTCAGGTACTGGTTCAGCTCGTTCATGCGTGTGGGTTCGATGTCCTTCTTGGAAAAGAGCGCCGAGCGCAAGCGGAAGCGCTGGGGGAAGTGGAAGCCGCTGTAAAAGGTCGCGAGCTCCTCGCAGGCCGCGCACGAGCCATTGTCACTGGCGAACTGGATCTGCAGCGCGGCGTGGAGCGCGCGGAACTCCGAGTAGCGGCGCGCGACATACCAGTCCTTCCCCGAGCGTGCGACCCGGATGACGTACAATGTCGTAGTCTTGCTGATGTGGCGGTCTTGGATCTTGGACGAGCGGCCGTACGAGATGATCGACGCCGCCACGGGCCGCAGCGCGCGTGTGCGCACCTGGAACGACGACGACGACGACGACGAGGCCGTGGACGCCAGCGACGTCGAGTGCAGCAGACCGTTGGTGTTGTTGTTGTTGTTACTGGTGCTTGTGGCGCTCTTGATGGCCATGGTTGTGGCTGTAGCTATGTGCGCTGAAGGCATGCGCTTTATGATTCTGCTTGTTCTTGTGGGCTTGGGGCCGTTTTCGATTGTGTCGAGTGAGAGGGAGATGGCGGGCGGAAGATGGCATCATCAATACCTGCGTACTGTATTTTAATTTTGCGAGCGAGCAATCAAAATCTGTCGCAAGCCGCAACTTGATTCAAGTTTATGCTGCGAGCACAACTTTCAAGAAAAGCGCTACGTTAACGCGAAAAACATGGCGAAAATGTGACTTCGTCCGCACGCACATGATCACACCGCGTCGCGTCGGAGGTGCGCGTCTGTGGTCTTCATGGTCAACTGGTAGGCCTGCTCCGCCGCAAGCTGGAGGTCGAGCATCTGCTGCCAGAGCTGCTCCTGTCCCTGCCTCTGCTGTTCCTGGTCGGCGATTTCCGTAGTGGGAACCTGCTCGGGAACTAGCGGGTAGCAACCGAAGTCGTCGTCGTCATCGAAGGAGTCGTAGGCCCGCATGGGTGTCATCACTGAGTCGAGCGACATGGTCTCCGAGTCGAACGAGTAGTTGGGTGCGCTGCTGCCGCGGAACAGCTCCGTTGGGTCGAAGAGCATGACACAGTCCGAGTTGGATCGCATGCGAAAGAAGTCGCTGACGCGGTCATTGTACCCGAGACTCCCGCTTCTTCTTGATCTGCTACTTCTCCGCCGGAAGGACCAGAGCCGGATGAGGGGCCTACGCTGATGGGGCATGAACCTGCCCGAGAGCACCTCTTGCGTGGCGATCTCGACGGTGCTCAGGTTGTCCACGTGCGTGACACACTTTTTGCAGATGATTGCCTCGCTCTCCTCGAGACAGAGCTGCGCGTCTACGACGCGCAGCTTGGACACGACACGGCAGCGCGAGCACAGCCGCTGCTTGCAGAGGATGCACATGCCGGCGCTGCTGAACGCGCTGAAGCGCTTGGTGCAGTCGGCGCACGAGTTGTAGTTGTGGCCGGCTACGCTGACACTCGCGCGCCCGTGGCTGTGCTTCACACACCACATGAGTTTCTTGTACCGCGCGCAGCCGACCGTGTTCCAGGAGCTCGAGAAGCCGCTCGCCGCCATCTTGTGCGCCACGGCGTCGATGACCTTGCCGAGCGCCTCCACGTAGCCGCGCAGGTAGACGTCGACCGTGCCATTCGCGAGCTGCTTGAAGACCGAGCAGAACGAGATGCGCCCACGCGTGAGCGAGTGGTGCTCCAAGCTTCCGTACCCGGGGATCTCGACCGACTGCATGAGCTGGTATCCAATGCGTTCGCCGTCGGGGAGAGTCTGGATGCCCGTGGCTTCGATGAACACAAGATCGCGAGACCGGACCACGGCATTGAGCGCAGCCGCAGGCGGCGACATCACGAGCCACTTGATCCCTAGGAACTGGTACGGCTTGTCCGCCGTCGGTCCATGAATCTGGTTGAGCACCGCGCCGCCGACGCACCGATTTTTCGTGATGGACGCCTTGAGCAGCATCGCCGCGGCGTCGGGCGTCGCGACGCCGTACATGACGTCATCCAGCTTGCCGGTAATCGCGCCCGTGGTCACAAGCAACAGCGGATCCTTCCAATCGTTGCCGACGTCGCAGAGCGCGGCCGGCTGCGGGATGCGCTCCTTATACACGGTCAGGTTCTCACGCGACTTGACGGGCTTCCAGTGCTTGCGACTCATCTCACGCCGGTCGCGGTCGTTGAAGAGCTGGTAGTGGCGCATGGTGGAGTCTAGCAGCCGCTGTGCGGCCTCCTCGTACGTGTGGTGCTGCTCAGGCGTCAGGTCGATCGCCGGGAAGAGGTTCCCCGTGGTGTCGCTAGACATCGTGAGGTATCTTGTGTGCTGCAAATGGGGACTTGATAAGTGAGACCAACGTCACGACACGTGCGCTCCGGAGCAGAGAGAAGCGGCGACTGACTGCGAGGGACCGGCCGTGAAGGACTGGCTGCAGTGGGATGGCGTGCGGAGGTCCAAAATGCTGATTATCTCTGACGACCCTGGTGCACGGTGAGCACCTGAGAAGGGCTTTGAGCGATCAGTGGTGCGTGTAGCCACGTCAACTCGACAATGGCTCGAGTTGCATGCTATGGCGATCGAGTCAAAAGCAAATCGGCAATGGCCATCAGCTCGTGAAGAGGAGCTTCGGCCGCTCAGGATATGCTCAAGGATTGGGGCTCGAGCCTTTCTTTCCCTTTCTTTCCGGTCGAATTTCGATTTTCTTTCCCAAAGGAAAAAACGCCGCCCTTTCTGCTCGTACTCAACCACAATTTGTCCTTGTCCAGCTCTTGTCTTGCTGCGCGAAGTGCAGTGCTGGTCTTGGAGTCCTGGCGTTCGCTGGATGGTGCCCTGTAATTTGCCAGCACTACAGACAGATGATGGACACACGCTTGTCTGCTCGCTGAAGCTGGCTCAGATCCGAAAATACGGTCACCCCCATCTAAGGTCGCCCATCCATCCGCACCGTTGAGATGGATACTACAGATATACCTGGTTGTAGTCCCACTGCGATAAATAGATAATTTTCGAGAGTTGATTATTTCACCTAAAATGAGACTATAAAATAATACGGTGAATTTATTCCTTCGAGAAAAATATCTGAACTTGATTCGGATTCAAAAAGTGGCGAGAAAACATTGTGCCTGTAAGGAGGTGGAGAGGAGAGGAGGCTTGAGTAGTAGAAGGGAAA
>JAADWP010000431.1:0-23139 GCA_023336215.1 Globisporangium iwayamae
AAAATGGGGTTGTTAGCACAGCAGAGGGATACAGTATAGTCAGTCACATAACATACTCAAACAGCATCGCTAAACTCCTAGTGGTCGCAAAGTTATGAGGAAAAAGGTGGGTGGCCGTATATTTTTGGCCTGGAGTGTAGAAAGCGTAAATCAACACACGGACAAACAGGAAGTTGGATTTCAATGGATTACACAACTCCGATCTCTCTCATTCATACGCAGCGGTGGCTCTACATAAAGAGATTTTGATGCTGACACTGGATGAATCAGCCTAAGCGCCGTCCTCGTCGTCCTCGTCCTCATCGAGCCCTGGGACCTCGATGTTGCCCGAGACGAGCGCGCTCGGGTTCAAGTCGTTCACCTCGTCAATGCTGCGCGCGCGCTCCGTGAACTCGGCATCGCTGGCCACGTTGCTCGCGTTCGCCGCCGCAGCAGGCGTTGGCGCTGGCGTCTCCGCCGAGGAGCCGCAGTTGCCGGCCTCGGGCGCAACGCAGTCTACCTCCTGCTTCGGTTTGTCGGGGATACCTTCGTCAGCGTAGCACGTGAGCACGCCGTTCTTGCACTGCGCGAAGATGCTGCCCTTGCGCATGCGGCGACCCACGAGGTAGCAGAAGCCGTGGTTGCCGCTCAGCTGGATCTTGGCGCCGCCCGAGACCGTGCACGGCTCGGGGGCCGCGGCCGCGAGGCTCGCCACGAGCGTGACGACCACCACGGCCAGCAGCAGCATGGAATACAGGCGGCGCTTGCCACTAGCGATCATAGCGCTCGGCATGCTTCTCTGGCTGTGTCTTGTAGCTCGCTGCCTGTAAAGGAGAATGAGCTGCTCGCTCACTCGCTTTTAGTCAGCCGCCTGCTTGCCTGCTTCGTCGTTATGACCTGTTGGACTGGATGGAAAAGCCACACAGAGGAACAAGCAAAAAAAAAGCACACTGGGAGAATTTGCTTTTGATAGGAAGTTTGTATGGGAGAGCTGACTTTTCCCCAGTTGCTCGAATGGATGAATGTGCAGCGAAAACAGCTGGGAGCTGGCGCGCTCGCAGTGTATCTCCCAGGCGCGCCTGGGTAAAGACGGCGGGTGCGACGAATGGGTCAACTCGCGCGTGCCGTCCGTCAAATGAGGTGTGCGTTGTGCATGGCGCTCGTGCACGTGTGAGAGCTGGTCATAGCGCGTCATAGTGCGCCGGCACGGATGGTAATCAGCTGGCAATGATGAACACGGAAAAATGCGGGCATTGATCTCTAAAAAGGGTGCTGGAATAGAAATGGGAATACAACATAAAATGCAGCTGCGCAGTGCAGTGCAGGGCAGGGCAGCGCATGGCGTGGCATGCACCAGCCAATCTCCCCACCTGCTGCGCTCTCTTCTTTTAGGCGTGTGTGTGCTGGCTGGTGTTGCCTTCGTCTTCTTCTTCGTTCCTATTAGAGCACGCGGCGCTTCTTGGCCGAGTTCATGTACGGTCGCAGCACCCACTCGTTCTCGGCCTCCTTCTGGTCGCACGTCCCGAGCTTCACCTGGTACAGTTGCAGCTCGAAGCGCGGGCCGCACTCCTGGAGCTCCACCTCGCGGCCCGTCTTCTTGAACACGTGATGGCGGAACGAGATGAAGTCGTTGTCGTTCGAGAGCGTGATCACGCGCTTCGAGTCCGGCTTGGGCACGGGGAAGAGGTGCTTGAGAATGTTCGCTACGCGCTTGCCCTGCATATGAAAGTGGAATCATCAACAGCAGTCGTCAGTCTCAATTCCAATTATGCACAGCACCATAACAGCAACAAGGTGACGCTGACGTACAAGCTTGGTCTCAAACTCGTTGACGATAATGTGCGGGTACGCTTCCGAGATGGTAGCGCGGTCTTCAATGTCGTGACGCAGCACGGCGTTGTTGAGCGAAAAATACGCCGTGGGGCCGTACGGCAGGTGCGAGACCACGAGGCCATCTACAATAAATGCAAACAGGACATCAGTTTGAGTCGTGCTGGCGTCAGGAGATCCATACTGCTGTTCACGCACCTGGTTCACCACGCGTCTCGGTGACGATCAGCAGGTCCGTGTAGTCGTGCGACCGTGCGCTCTCCACCAGCTATTATAGATAAACAGACAGCAATGGATAGCGATAAGTAAATGTGCATGATCAGGGACGACTGAGTCACACCTCACAATAGATAGAATGAATGCGTACGTCGCCAACAGTGTGTGCACCACGGTTCAATCGGATTGCGTTCGGGAAGATGAGGCGGATCTCCTGCGCGAATTGCTTCAGCCGCGAACTCGGGTCGCGCGACGTCGTGATCGCGATTTTCGGGTCGAACATACCCGCGTTCTTGTACTCGTCATCGATGTGGTTCAGCGGCTTCTCGTGCTTTTCATCGTCGTACTCCATCTCATGGCGCAGACTCTTCTCCTGGCCACGCAGCTCGGTCGGGATCGCCTTGCCGCCTGCACACACACAAATCACAGCAGCAACAGTCGTAATGAGCATCACATGCGCCTCTTGCTTGCATCATGCATCATACGCGAACATGAGCCACGTGTTAAACGTACTTCGGATGGCCTCTTTCAGCTGCTGCTTGTGGTCATAGAGCGCGCGCTCCTTGCCTTCGAGACCCTTGCGGTACAGGTACTCGCGGCGGAGACGCACGTTTCTTCGGACCGACATGATGCTTGGTGGTCGGTTCTCGGCGGATTATGAGCAGCTCTTCAATTTGTATTGCCCAGCGCCGCCACCAACCACCAAACCAGCACAGCAGCAGGTGAAGTACCAGTTTCAGCGGCACAATGTATCAGCAAAATCACCGCAGTTAATTGTCAAAAAGTTAAATAATACATTCGTGTAAGCAAATTACATAACAAACTATGTGGTGCACACCACGTCGATCTTGCGCGGCTTGCCGCTCCATCTCTTGCCGCCACCGCCACACATGCGCGAAGCGGCAGGAGCCAAAGTGAAGCGCTGCTGTTCGTCCTGCGACTGTTGTTGCTGGTGGTGATGGAATCTGCGCTTCGGTTGTTTCTCTGGCAGCAGTGAAGGTGACACGAGCAGCATTAGTGGTGCTGGAGGCGGCGGCGAGGTTGGCGAGAGCGCCGGCGACGAGCCCTGGCGCGGTCGCTTCTTCTTCTTCGACGGGCGTGAAAGCGACGGGTGCAAGTAGCCTCGCTCCCACGCCTGGTATTTGCTAACGCCTTGTGATGCGTTTCTCTGTGTTGTAGTACCGGTAGTCGGCTGTGCGATTGGTGTCGGCTGAGATCGCACGATCACCTGAGGCTGAGGCTGCGGCTCCACATGCTGCTGCGGCACCTGAGCAGCGGATCCTTCGAAATGCAGCGGGATGTTGCGGAAAGAGAGCATTGGACACGTCGCCTTGTAATGCCCACATTCACCACAGTACCAGCAATCCGATAGCAGCGCCGCCGTGCTGACGGTGGCAGTCGTAGCAAGCTGACTGCCGCGCGCATGGTCCATGCGCTGCTGCAGCTTCATGCACTCTCTCGCCTTGTGGTCACTGCCTTCGCAAATGTAGCAGCGCGCAACGATGTTCCACGACGTCGCATCCGGCGTACAGAGTTCGTCCAAGCGATGCCCAATGCACACCATCTCGTACGCGCGGCGGAACTCAAAGTTGAGTAGCTCTTGTGCCTTCCGGTTGAAGATCACGCGGCCAACGTCATGCGCGAGCTCAAACGGGTCTTCGATGCTGATACGCCACGGGACTGAGTGGCTCCACTTGGTCGTCTTGGAGAGTGGCAATCCTGTGCGGATGCTCACGACATCGTCTTCCACGTTGAATTGACTGGCGTAGAACTGGAAGAAGCCAGCGAGGAGCGCGCCGACCGAGTCCCGGAACGACGTGCCAAACGTGGATGGCACATCGCTCAGCGGGATCGAGTCGAGTCGTTGCAGCAGTACAGAGAGGTTCTTTTCGTCCTGCAGACTCTGGAAGACGCAGTGCACGGACGGCAGCAAGATCGGCGAGTGGCGGGACTGCAGGTAGAAGATCAAGAGCAGCGAGAAGCCATACGAGCTCAGCGTCCCGTTCACCGAGTCGTTGATTCCGCGTTGCTGCGCCCAGTACTTGACTGCGAACGCCAGAGGACGCACGCGCGGGTCGACTTGGCTATAGTACTTGATCAGCGCGGTGTTGAGAATCGCATTGATGCCGCCGACGCACACATCGCAGGCGATCTAAATACAGTTCAAGCGAAATGCAATAGAGTATGAGCGAGACTTCCTTAAAGCGACAAGCTAGATACACAAACGCTTTACGCACCTGTCGTTTTGGATCCCATAGCTTCAGAACGGGCACGCGCGCGTTCTGCACGAACTCCTTCACGTCAAACGCTCCGCTCAGTCGCGCACGCGCGGCCGCGAGGATCTGGACTCGCTCCTGCATCGAGAAGTGGCCCTGGCGGTCCACGTCCATGTCGTCAAAATAGATCCCGAGGTCAACATCACTTCCCCCAAAGCCAATGCCACTGCACAATCGGAACAAGTGCATTGAGTACAACAACAGATGTCAACTCTCGAAGCTAAGCTAAAGTACCATGGCATGGGATGATACGAGGATATGCACACATACCTCTCGGACGATCCAAATGGCAGCACGCGGCATGAAGGCCACTCCTGCTGCAACGCGCGCTGCACGTACTCGCGGACCTCGCGCTTGCGCTGCACCTCGCCCACGTTCGGCTCCAGCTGCTCCAGCAGCGCGATACTGTCGATCGTGAGCTTGCGCACACTGTTCGCGGCGCCCATGCTTGCTTCCTTCGTTCTCTTCTCTTTCTCTCACTTGCTTGTTTCTCTCTGCGCTTCTCACTCGTTCACTACCGTCGATATCGTTGCCAGCAAGGGCGTTGTCTGTCGTTCGCTGCAAAGAAGATGTTGCTCTCTTGCTCCCGCCGCGTCATGTCTTGTCACAATGGGGAGGGTTCTCGTACTACCAGCGCTCGCTTAGGCAGTCATCTCGCTGCACAAGCGAATCGCTCTTCGTTTTCTCTCTCTCTCTCTCTTGCTGCTTGCTGCTTGCTGCTCTCTCGACCGGCGGGCGAGACGTGGAATGAAGCTGCTCAACTGCCTGCCCTTGCCTTGCGTCCTGTGTGGTGTCGTTGGATGTCGCACGAACGAAGCTGGCGCAATCTACCAGCACACAAACACAAACGGCGGGAACGAACCCACACTCACGAAAGCTCGAAGAAAGAGAAGGGAAGGCTCAAAAATGATTGCGGAGCGAATCTCAGCCCTGCCAGATGAGCCACGAAGAAGGCGGCTTGCAGCTGCAACATGGACACGTGGTTGCCTGCCACAACTTCCACCATTCCCCACCACGACGACGCCTCGCGCACAACTTCAAGAGCTCGAACGAACAGCCAGTCGCGCTTCAATACAGGACCAGGACCGCGCGATCGACACAGTTCGCCGCCGCTTTGTTTCAGCCACCCTACCCAGAAAGAAACGTACAACCTTCGCGTCACCTTCGCTTTTGCTGTCACTCAGGATGTACAATAGTATTCACATTAACAGTTCACACCCACACTGTGTGACGATGTCCGCGTAAGAATCGATACCCTATCGCTGCAAGTCAAGAAGGCGCTTCATGCCTGTCTTCCCTTCATGCACAGCAGCCTCCAGTGGAAGACCTTTATCCGAACACAGCAAGCCTACGAGAAGGTTCTCTCCGACCTGACCGCGCGAGGAAACAAGACATTGGTTATTTGGGGAGACGCTCGATTTTCGTCCTGTGCAAAGGGCAATGTTTTGATTCCAATAACATCCCTGAGGAGAAAAGTCGGATTTAAGGTACTGACATTCAATCAGAACGAGTATTGGACCTTCGAGTTCTCTTGCTCCAGACATTGGCTGATGGCAGGCCTACAAGACACCTCGACAGGAAAGCAGTCCTGGGCGCTGCGCGTTTGTAACAATCATACATGGTTACATGTGGGACCGCAACGTGTCTGCGGCCATCGACATCCTTCATCTGTTCGTCTGGGCTTCTTGAGGGCCATCACCATTAGTAGAGTTCACAAGTGGGTTTAGTCTCGACCAGGAGCAGTCGCGCACACGCAACTGCATTCCGACTTTTCTTGCTGTCTGTAGTCGGCAGTAAAGCGGGGGAGGAGCTCCCTGTGCCTTTCACAGTAAAGCAAGCGAAGGGTTACCGTGTCTTTGTGTGTATTCACAGTAATACAACGCAGAACGGTACGTGGGCTTCGTGTACAAACCATCTGTTGCGTCACTCTCTGTCACCAGCTGGTTTCCTTTGGAGTTTAGCCTGTGACTGCAGCCAATCGCGCCCACTTCTTGTAACCTTTTTCCTCGCCTCCTGCTTTGTATCAGCGCGTTCGTTGTCTTTGCTGTCCGCTGCTGTGGGGAATTCACACAGCAGCAAGCAAGGGAAAGTGAGTGAGTGAGCGAAGCGAAGCGAGAGTCCCCGACGACCAGCGCGCACGAGGGGTGGCGCACCAGAGAAGACTAAAGAGACACGGTGCGTACAGGCCATAGACACTGGTGGTCGTCTATATAGGGGGGGGGGAGAGATACAGTCAGTACTTGAGGGGGAAGAGCGAAGAACAAGAAGCTTTGGTATTCAGCCGCGTTCGCCCTCCATCCTGCAGCTCTTCTCATTCATCTCCTTCTCTCTATGACTACAGAAGCACTGCACTACAGAGTGCAAGGTCATGGACAAGAAAGTGTGGCAGCGTGCTGTGGCGGATCTGAACCCGCCCGGGGTGCCCAACTCGTTCCGGCGCGCGCATCGGCAGCAGAACATCGCGACGACCCTGCTCAGACGCGAATCCGGTGGGGCAGCGCGCCGCACCGCGCAGATGCTCGGCGAAGATCGCGGCGAGAACTTCTGGGCCGAGCGCGAGAGCTCCGCAAAGGTTCGTGGAGTATATCATGACGCGCATACTTGTCATGCCGGAGCGAAGGGAGAAGGGGGGAGAGGGGGGGGATCTTATTCTGCGGACGAGGAGCTCATTTGTTTGCGTGTGACACTTCTCTGCTACAGCACCAAAGCCGGTACTTTGAGCTGCCGCCGACGACCAAGTCGACGATCTCGATCGCGATCAGTCCCGACGGGTGCGTCCATTGCGAGCTCTTCATGGAAGGAAATCATGATGGCGTCACGGCATGGCACCCACTCACATTTGCTCTCTCTGTTATTATAGGAAAACGTTTGCGTCGACCCATGGAGATCACACTGTGAAGATCATTTGCTTCAAGACGGGCAGAATACTACAGGTGCGAGCTCATTAACCGCTTACTATGCCCAGTAATCTCAGCTTCCAGCTCCAACCATTCAAACTTACTATATGGATTCTTCACACAGACCCTTGTCGGCCATCCGCGCACGCCGTGGAGTGTGAAATTCCACCCGACGGACCCGCGTTACGTCGCGTCCGGCTGTCTGGGCTTCCAGGTCCGCTTCTGGGACATCGAAACAGGGCGCTGCTTGTACGTCTCCACCCTGCGGCATGCGATCATTTCGATCTCCTTTCACCCGACTGGTGACATTCTAGCGATCGCCAGCGGCACCTGCGTCTACACGTGGGACTACCAGGTATGTGCACCTGTGGCTCATTCTTCTGTACAGGTAGCCACAAATGCGAGGCTAATTGCAGTGAGTTGATGGTATTGTGCAGCACACGTGCCCTAGGATAGCGATGTTCAGCTACCAGACGCTGCGATCAGTTACCTTCCTTCCGGATCCAACCAAGATCATGGTCGGCGAAGCGAACGAGCGATATCTGGTACGTTTGCTGTCACCATTTTTATTAGTGGATGGCCCAATAGTTCTACTTTAAGCATTCATCTTCTATTCTTTGTAGCGCCCACAGGGCCAAGCGCCTCCGTCTGACTTGACGGTGACGCTCACGATGTGGGATTTCGACGCGTCGTGGGCGCTCGCGCCCGAGCCGCTGCTCGTGAAGAAAGCCATGAACAACAGTCAGGTGGTGCTCTCGCACGCACTAATATATAACGACGGCGGCTTTGACATCTCTCGCTGTGGACGGTACCTGGCGATCTGCGCCGACTTCTCGCTGCGCCAGGCTGAGAAAGAGGTCGAGCTGGAGGCCGAGGCCGAGGCGAATACGGACTTGGAGCAGATCCTCTCGACTGCGCCGCAGGAGCAAGTAGCCCCCGAGGAGATCATCCCGAGCGACGACGCGAACGACTCGTCCACGCCGACTGTGCAGCCGATCACCTCGTCGTCAACCGAGAGCAGTGCGGAGAGTAGCACCAACAGTTCTCTGGCAGCCTCCGTGGTCGCGAATGCGATTAACAATGGTGTGACGGCGGCATCCCTGGCAACGTTTCAGCAGTCCCGGCTGTTGTCGATGCCCAGCATCATGCTGCAGCCGCCCAACATCCTGGCAGCGCTTCAATCCGCTGCCTCAGACCTCTCGCTCAGCATGGACCAGTACATGAACCAGCAGATCCGGCGCGTGCGCCCCCGATTGCATCCTGCAAACGGTGCGCACCACAACCACCCGCTACCTGGTCAGGCTCGCACGAATGCACTGAACCCGGCGGCGGCACCACAGCAGCGGTACACGCAGATCCGTCCCAACATCGCGCTCAGCCGGACTAGATTTACGCGTAACCAGCGAAGCCAACGTGGTCGCCTGGCCTCGGAGATCCAATCGACGTGGCTCGCGCTTATATCGCTCGAGCCACAGCAACTTGGCCGCGTCATCCAGACGTGCCACTTAGCTGAGACGGCAGCCGGTGGTGTCACGTCGGTCAAGATCTCCCCGACCTCGGCGTTCGTGCTGCTGGGGTATGGTGTTCGAGATCGTATCCAGAGGTGAGATCGTGTTGTTGAGCTGGTACTCGTAACCCATTTACTGGATTAACACTGCTTGCTCTTGATATGTCTGTCTAACTTAACAGAGAGTCCGAGTTCCCGGTCCATCGCGTCACGCGTATCTACCGCTGGGATGACATGAAGCTGCTCTCGCACGTCGAGAGCGAGCTGGACGACGTGAACATCGCGCTCTTCAGCCCGATCTGCGGCGGCGGCTTTATCTACGGCACCAAGCAGGGCAAGCTGCGCGTCTGCAGCACCTACCGCGGCGACTACGAGGACGAGGAGAACTGCAACGTGCTGGACGGCGCGCGTCGCTGCCACTACGACCAATCGATCATGTCGGATGACAACGAAGAAGACGACGACGAGGAGGACGACGATGACGAGGAGGACGACGAAGAGGATGAGGACGACGACTTTGAAGTAGTAGAAGCAGACGATGTGGGCGACACGGAAATGCCTGACGCCAGTGAGGATGCTGGCGCTCAGATCCACCCTCAGCAAGCGCAAGGTAGTAGTCGTCGATAACCACTGGGAGTACGTTCCCATGCCACCACCATACACTCACTGTCTCCAAATGCGCTTGTACAGTAAGTAAAGCTGAAGGGTGAGAAATGATCAACGTTGTTACTGTTACACAAACGTGTTAAGCTTGCTGTCCAGTGCACTATTTATTGTGCAAAAAAAAGGAAAGGTGGTGCCACATGAACTAGATTACGCTCAATGTTCGTCGTCCGCGACGCGCGCCTGGTCGGTGCCGTGGCCGAAGGTCTTGCCCAAAAACATCTCCTTGTCAAAGTCGCTGCCGACGAACTGAGCCTTATCCACTTTCCGCGCGCGGTTGATCATCTCGGCCGTGTCCTGACGGTGCGTCTGCTGGCTCAGCACAGCGTCCTCGCCACCACAGCCCCAGACCTCCATCGCCTCGATCGTGAAGTTCTCCTGGCTCGAGAGCCGCCCGCCCTCGAACACCAGACTCTTGGCCGTTGTGTAGCTGTTCTCGTCCAGGTCTTCGCTCAGGAACAGACGGAACTTGCTCGTGGTGCCGCCCATGCCAATGCCCCGTGGCAGAGCGTAGCCTTTGGAGTTGAGGTACATAATGCCACCGCTGTCGCTGCTCGCAGTCACGCGGTAGACGTTGATCTCGGGCTCGAGGCGGAAGAGGAAGCAGTCGTTGCCACCGTACGCGCGCGTCGATTCCTTCCACTCCGAGTCGCAGAACATACCAAAGACCGCTGAGGTGCCCAAAAGAGATGTGAAATGTGAGTGACCATGCTGCTACGGTCATACAACAGAGTTCAAGGCTCACCTCCTTCCGTGTCTCGAATGACAACAAGTGTGGGTCCAGAGTAGCCGAGTATGTGGAAGCTCAGACGGTTGAAGCTCAAGCCGTCCTGCGCGCTCGTGTACAGACGGGAGAGCGAGTTCTGAACGGGGTTCATCACGGTCGACAAGCTCACAAAGTGTGCGCTGCAGTATACATACGACACCACACAAGAGCCATTTGAGTTAGCAATGTATCTGTGACCAAGGGATAAGGACCAGTTCTCGTCACCTTGACAAGATATCCGACTTGTGCGAAAGCTGTGGCGGGTGGTAGGACGACCGCGCGATGGTGCCAAAGAACCGCACGCTGAGCCACGAGACGAAGACCGAGTACAACAGCGGGAACTGCGCATTCACCCAGCGCAGGAACGCGTCAGTTGGCAGCTGTCCAGTAGCGCCAGAGTAGTCGAAAGCTGCGTTCGCGAGCTTCTTCGCTACGTGGAGTGTCCGCTGCGGATCTTCGTCCGCGATGTTCTTCTCCTCGTTCGACATGACGAGTAGCGCTAACAGCAGCTCGATGAGCTCGTCATTTGTGATGCTTGTGCTATTGCTTCTCGCGAACAAGTGGAAGAGCGAGCGAACCACCGTCTGCGAGGACGAGCGCACGCACGCGGTGACTAAAGCAGTAACACAGACGCATTGTCAGGTGCAATCGAATGTGAATGACCAGACGCATTGCAAGTTGTTGTTACTGTACCTGCTTGCACAAAGTCGATCAGCTCGAGACTGTTGGAATCGGAATCGCGGCCGTCCACCTCACGCGTGTGCAGACACAAGTCGTAGAATGCGACGCCCAACTGCCGGATGTGCGTGCTGTGCTCGTCTGGGATCGACGCGCTCAGTGGCACTTTGAGGAAGTTCTAGTAAATGGAGTAAGACCGTGCACGAACACACATGGACTTAGTAGATGCAACTGTGTGTAAGGACAGCAGTGTTTGCATATTTGAATACCTGCAGCTTCGCTTGCACGTCTGCGGTCGCTTGCGCTCCTGTCGTGACATCCTTAAACTTTGCCACGAGGCAGTCGTACTCCTGCGAAAACAAGAGCATAAGCACTACTGTAAAGAAGATGCTGTGCATGATAGATCGTACACCCATGCATGCACGCACCTGGTCGCTGAACGGGCCCTTCCACTCGGCCGCGCCGCCATCGCTGCTCGCGTTGTTGCCCATTTTCGTTGTGAGGAATGCGAAAAGCGAAGTCGAAGAAGAAAGCGTTCAACAATGGCTGCCAAATTCCGGATAGCAATAAACACCGATATCTGGATACTAATGAAGTCAGTATCTTGAAGTATCAACCATACTGTATATTGTCCGGAAGTACACATTTGCACAGATATATCACACCGTACTCTACCAGTACGGATAATACTGTATACAGATGTATCACGTTTTGAAACACAAGAGAGACATGTTCAACCGTTACGAAAAGTACAGTACGCCAGAAGCGTAAGGCGACTCGCCTTTGGCGAATAGCTCTCGAGAGGCAAGAAAGCGACTCCTTCGTGCATGCGTTTGTTGTGCGCCTTACGCGGTATCGGTCATGCCAGCACGCCATATAGAGAGGCAAGATTTGTACGAGAACACAAGCCTATGTGTGGACGAAGCGCCTGCTTGTCGTAATGGTGGCACCACGAAGAGCGAGGGATCTAAAAAAAGAGGCACCACCACGCGTCCTTTTTATAGCGACTCACTCCTCTCATGTTCCAGGTTAATTTTAGCATCAAATCGCACAATTTGATACTATGTTAAATGTCATCATATCACACATCATTATACTACAATTTAAGCTGACTGTTCAATTTATAAATGAATATCCTCTAGATACCATTTTACGTGTCAATGATCGGCTTGCTGAGGTTTTGACGCTAATAATAGAGCGGTGCCACTTGCTTGCATTTCCGGGAGCACCACCTTGTGGGCTATTGATAGGGAGCGGGTCAGGCACAAGAAGAAAGCCGCCACGCCCGAGAAGCTCTCTCTCGCGCGCACGTGGTGCTCTGCAGGCAGTCATTCCGATTGGGAGAGACCGACGGACGCAAGACACGCACCCACGTACCAGCACCACCAGCAGCTCAGCATCCTCTACGCGCAAGAATGCAACCGCAGCGCTCTCCGTGGCGCAAGGCGGCGAAGGCCACAGTCGCCGTCATCGCCTCCTTCCTCCTACTCGGCGGCCCAAGCGCCGTGCTCGCAGGCGAGTGCTCCAGCACGTGCGGCACGCCCTCGGGGCTTGACTTCTGCTCGCATGTGTCCTTCGCCGTGTGCCCATCTGACTACTCGTACGAGGAGCTGGACGCTGTGGCGCAGACGTCGTTCAACGCGTGGACGAACGCGAGCACCATGCAGCTCGCCAAGCTGCCGCAGTACGAGGGCAAGAGTGAGGAGGAGCTCAGCAAGACGATCGTGGACCTGGACTTGGCGAACACGAGCAGCTCCTGCGGCTCCTTCCTCAAGAAGCTTCAGTGCGCGATCCACCTGCCCGTGTGTGAGATCGGCCGCGACTTCACGCTGCTCTGCCAGAACTCATGTCGCGACAACGCCAAGAAGAAGTGTCCAGGGCTCGAGCACATCTGCTCGCAGTTCTCCGCAAGCGAAATCGAATCCAAGAGCAAGTGCTTCAAGCTCGACTACAGCGGCCCAGCGGTGGGCATGTGGGTCGCAGGCTTCACGATCTCACTCGTCTTCTCGGTCCTCAACTCAGTCGGTATTAACCTACAGAAGCTCTCGATGACGCGCAACGAAGTAGCTGAGGTCAAGAAGGGCACGTTTGCGCAGCCCATGTGGGTGCTGGGCTTTAGCCTCGTGTGTCTTGGCTCGCTGCTCGACTTTGTGGCGTTCGGCATGGCCCCGCAGACGCTTTTGGCGCCGCTCGCCGCACTCTCGCTCGTCTGGAATATGTTCATTGCGCCCATCTTTCACAAGGAGAAGGTCACCAAGCAGAACATCATCGCGACCGTGATCATCTTTGGTGGCGTGACGCTCACCGTCATCTTCGCGGGCCACAGCACGCCGTCCTACGAGCTCGAGGACCTCATCCACCTCTACCAGCAGCCAGTCATGTACGTCTACATTTTCACGATCGTGCTCTTCATCGGTGGGCTCTTCTACTTCAGCCGCTTCATCGAGCGCACGCACACGTACGAAGGCGGTTTGTACCACATCATCTGCTACGGCGGCATCGCGGGAACGTTCGGCGGCCAGTCCGTGCTGCTCGCCAAGTCGACGGTTGAGCTGCTCAAGAGCGCGATCTGGGGCCAGGCGGGTGCCTACATGTTCACGCAGCTGGCGTCGTACCTCATCATCTTCGGCATGGCCGCGTGCCTCGGCTTCCAGGTGCACTTTCTCAACGGCGGCCTCGCGCGCTTCGACGCGCTCGTGGTCATCCCGGTGTACCAAAGCTTCTGGATCCTCACGAGCGTGCTCGGCGGTATCATGTATTTTGAGGAGTACGTCAACATGACGCGCCTGCAGATGCTCATGTTCACGATCGGCGGCGTCGTGACCATCACGGGCATCATCGTGCTGCTCAAGACGCGCACCGACGGCGAAGGCAGCGAGACCGGGCGCTACGTCGAGCTGGTACGTCCCATTATGTGTGTTTGTATTGTATGAGAACTGATATTCGTTATGGATGACTGATACTATGATGACGATGTTCATGAAATACAGTCATTGACGCCCAGCTCGGCGTGGAACGCGGACGACTCAGACGAGGAGGAGATCCAACTCAAGCTCGCGCACAGCAATGACCGCGAAGAGCACTTTACCGGAGGCGCAAAGGTGGTGCCGTCGTCACCATCGACCAGCAGCAGCAGCTCCAGTAGCTCTTCGTCGTCGCCCAGTGGCAAGGGCAAGAAGGTCGCGGATGGCGGTGCGGACATCTCAAGCGCGATCTACCGCAAGTCGCCTACCGCCGTCTCGCCAAGAGCAAGCGCTCACAAGAAGAGTGACGATGAGGAAGACGACTTTATTTAACGACTAGGTGGGTGATTAATTGGCCGGTCTCGCATGGGCTTCCTCACGGGCGATGGCGACCGACCGATGGAGCAGCAAGCAGAGAGAGAGGACGACGCTACAGTCAGCTGGCCATGCCACCCATCCAGTAGAGTAGCAGATATAGACGCCCCCTGTAGCATACATGCTCCTCTTACTAACCGCACACGAATTGCATTTTGCCTTTTTACCTTTTCGCCATCTTGCCTGTCTTGCACCCAAATTGAGAATGGAGCCAAGCAAAGCGAAACCGCCCCCTTTCTCCGGCTTTGTGTATAGTGACGCGTCACAATAGTGAAACAGAGGCCACTAAAACGAGGAGATCAGTTTCTTCTTTTCTTTTTTGACCACGATGACGTTGAAGAAGCTTCTCCCATCCTTCATTCGGCAATCTTCCAGCAAGCAGCCAACCAGCCAACCACCAAGAAGAAGGGCTCCGTCCATCCAGGAACTCTTACGAGAGAAGAGTGGCTATGAAGATCGCGGGTAGGTGGCTCGCGCTCCTCGCTACTGCTGGCGCAGTGGCGCTCACGGACGCACATGCGACGGACGGCAGCAGCGACAATATTGGCAGTTGCCACCTGAAGGCGCTGGTCACCGCCGGCCACGCGCGCTTCTGCGTGCTCACGTCGCGCATCTTTCGCATGGAATGGGCCACTGCCGCAAGCTCCTTCCGCGACGACACGACCATGATGGTACAGAACCGTTTGATGGACCAGGTGCCCGACTTCAAGGTGGCCAAGGACGGCGGCAAGGTCGTGATCACGACGCAGCACCTGCGTCTCGAGTACGACGCCAACTCGAAGGAGAGCTTCAACGACAACAACCTCAAGGTGCAGCTCTTGCAGGGTGGATCGTTTTCTATTGAAGGCGGCGAAGACACGCGCGAATGGATGCCGTCCATGACGGACCAAGTGCGTCAGGACGCTCTCCCTGGCACGATCCGTACACTTGATGGCGCGAACGGCGCTATCCCATTGGACTGTCAGAATCAGGGCCCAGACTACATTCGCGACAAGCACTGCACGTATGGCCTTATTAGCAAAAAGCGCGGGTACACGGTGCTCGACGACTCGCTCAATGCGGCGTTCGACCAGGACTCTCACTGGGTGTGGCTCAAGAAGCCCATGACCTCGCAATCAGTCGACCCGGCAACTTGCTCGGCAGTGTCGGGTGGCAAGCGTCGCGTCTGTGGTCTCGAGACCAAGACGCCAGAGGACTGCGCTGCCAAGGGCTGCTGCTTTTCGAACAGCACTCAGTTTGGCGTGCTCGCCACCCAGGCCGAACCCTTCCGCTGCTTCTACAGCGCGGTGTCGTACCAGGACCTCTACTTCTTCGGCCACGGCCACGACTTCAAAGGTGCGCTCCGTGAGTTCACGATGCTCTCGGGGAGCATTCCGATCCCACCTCGCTTTGCGTTCGGCGTGTTCTACTCGCGCTGGTGGGCGTACAGTGACGCGGATTTGCAACAGGACGTCGTTGGACAGTACGAGGACCGCGGGCTGCCGCTAGACGTGCTCGTCATCGACATGGACTGGCACCTGACGTTCTACAAGAACCCCGTGAACGACCAAGCCGGTCAGCAGAAAGGGTGGACGGGCTACACATGGGACAAGAACTTGTTCCCGGACCCGAAGCAGTTTCTCACGTGGCTGCACGAGAAGGGCATTGCCGTGACGCTGAATCTGCACCCGGCCTCGGGCGTGCAACCTTGGGAAGACACGTACGAGGAGGTGGCCAAGGCCATGGGTATCGACCCGGCCACGAAGAAGTACGTACCCTTCCGCATCACGGACAAGAAATTCGCCGAGACGTGGCTCAACATCTCAATCGGCGCGCGCGAGAGCGATGGCGTAGACTTCTGGTGGCTTGACTGGCAGCAAGGTGAGGACTGGATCGAGCGCATGGAAGGCCGCAGCGACATCAACCCGACGATCTGGCTCAACTACGTCTTCTTCACAAACCCGCACCACTGGGGGCTCACGCAGTCGCGCCCCATGCTCCTGCATCGCTTCGGAGGCATCGGCAACCACCGCTACCCGGTGGGCTTCTCCGGAGACGTATTTGCGTCCTGGGAGTCGCTGCGCTTCCAGCCGTACTTCACGGCCATGGCGGCGAACTTGGCGTACGGCTACTGGAGCCACGATCTCGGCGGGTTCCAGAACCCGCCGGAGGCGGAGCTCTTCACGCGCTGGATCCAGTGGGGAGCCTTCGCGCCGATCTTTCGCACGCACTCGAGCAAGGACGCGGCGAGTGACCGCCGCATCTGGAAGTACTCAGACGAGTACTACGAGATCACGCGCGCCGCCATGGAGATTCGCGCGTCGCTCATCCCGTACGTGTACAGCGAGGCGTGGACCGCGCACACTGAGGGGCTTGCCGTGCTCCACGGCGCGTACATGGACTACCCCGAACATGACGAGGCGTACAACTTCACGCAGCAGTACATGTACGGCTCGCAGATGCTCGTGTCCCCCGTGGTGGAGCCCGTGGCCAAGGACACGCAGCTGTCGCCAAAGTCTATTTGGGTCCCACCTGGTGCCTGGTACGACTTCAACACGGGCAACGTGCTCACGGGCCCGATCGTGCACTCATATAGCTATGCATTGAACGAGATTCCGCGCTTCGCCAAGGCTGGTTCGATCATCCCCACGACTGAGCATGATGCATCCGAAGGCACCTCGTCGGTGGGGCAGAACACGCACTTGCCAAAGAAACTGCACCTGCTCGTCGTCCCCGGCGCGCCGAAGAACTTTTATGAACTCCACGAAGACGATGGACTCACGAAGGAGTACCTCTCGGGCCACAAATCGTCGACGCTGTTCGACTTCAGCTCAAGCTGTGGCACATACAAGGCCTCGTCGAAGAGACACGAGTCGGTCTTCCGCTTTGACGCTGAGAACCTGCTGCAGGCATCGTCACCGACTTATGCTTACTGCAGCGGCGGCCATGCCGAGTTCAACATCATGTCGGTGAAGGGCTCGTTCGCATCCATGCCAACCGAGCGCTCGTACAAGATCGAGCTTCTCAGCTCGCTACCAGCGGCGTCCGTGACTGTCAACGGCCAGGGCATCAACTTCATCGAGTTCCCGGACACGGCCCAGCGGGGTCAAGAGGACGGTTTCTCGTACTCGGGCAAGACGCTGAGTTTGATCGTGCACCTCAACGCGCCACGCGACGTCAATAAGTCGATCAAAGTGGTGGTTCAGTTCATCACAACGCCCTCCACTTTCAATCCGGCGGTGCTGCTCTCCGAAGGCTTCGTGGGCAAGTTCGCGCGCCTGCACGCCGCCAAGGTGCTCCTGGACAACCAGTGGGCCAAGGACACGGTGTACATGAGTGACTACCCACAGCTGCTTGCAGCCACCGAGGTGGACCGTAAGATTTCGTACAACCCGAGCACGCTTGTGAGTCTACTCACGGGCTTTGACGAGCTTTTGGCTGCGGGAGTCAAGGAAGTTGCGGCGCTCACGGACCTCCACCCGGAGGTGCGTACGCAGGCGCTTGCGTTCCTCTCGACGAAGAGCTACCAGACCGAGAAGGTTAAGTACGTCGCCAAGCCATAAGAAGAGCTGCTCTAGTGCTGGCGCCGGGTGTGTGTCTTATGTATTCGATGATGTGTATGCTCTGGTGTGATCGATCTTCCCAGTGAGACTACCACCAATTTCCATGATTTCCACCATTTTCCATCAATTCCAAAACCAATTTCAAGCATTTTCAACAACCAAGTCCTACTTGAAACGGGTGACCCCACAACTCTTCCAACGTGCCCCCTCAACCCAAACGACTCGTGGCCGCCAGTATTCTCAAGTGACCCATTCCCAACGCAAACCATCCGAAAGCACAGCAGCATGGCGTCCAAGTACGCCAAGGCCCTGCAAGTGCCCGCCGAGTTCCCGGACCTGCTGCGCAGCTTCACGCGCGAGGTGCTTCGCCAGCAGGGCAAGATGGAGACCAAGGAGGCGATCTACGAGTTCGGTGCGCAGTTCTTCCGTGATCTCGTGCAGAAGCGCGACGGCAACGGCGCCAAGACCTCTGGAGTAGCGGCTGCGGCTGTGGCTGGCGCTGTACCAGCGTA
Source organism: Globisporangium iwayamae (assembly GCA_023336215.1). Taxonomy (NCBI): domain Eukaryota; phylum Oomycota; class Peronosporomycetes; order Pythiales; family Pythiaceae; genus Globisporangium; species Globisporangium iwayamae. The sequence continues at coordinate 18,205 of JAADWP010000431.1, forward strand.
CATGAAGGCCACAGAAGAAGAAATACATGAGATCCTCGCCCGCGCGTTCCAGGACGCCGACCAGCAGGACGTGGGCATGCTCGCGTACGATGATTTCCACAAGGTGGTGCTGCAGATCCGCGAGACGCTGCAGCTTTCGCCCATCGAGCTCAAGGCGCTCTTTGCCGAGGCGAACGAGAACGACCAGGGCTTCGTGAGCTACGGCGACTTTTTGCCCATCGCTTTGCAGGTCGTGCTCCATTTGCGGTCGACCAAGCCACAGCGGCAGGCGCGTCTCGAGCTCTTTGGCAAAAAGGAGACCGAGGCTTTCCTCCACGGCATGATGCGGGACGAGGTCGAGAGTCTGCTGCGCGAGATCTTCCAACGCGCCGACGCCGACGAGAAAGGCGTTCTACAGCGGATCGAGTTCATGGACGCGCTGCTGGACGCGGACCTGGGTTTCACGCGGCGCGAGGTGAACATCCTCATGTCCGAGGCGCCCAGTGCCGCGGAGAACAGTGGCGAGATCTTCTACCAGGACTTCATCCCGCTCTGCTTTCCCGTGCTGTGCGACGTGTTCGTTCAGGGCGTCGTGGAGCTGCCCAACGATCAGGACTCCCTCGCGCAGTACCTCGTCGAGGTCTTTGCGAGCGGTGACTCGGAGGCTACGGGTCTGCTCACCGTCGCTGAGCTCACTCGGCTATTTAGGACCGCAGACGTCGGACTCACGAGGCTACAGGTGATCACGGTCATGTGTGAAGCCCAGGAAGACAAGAGCGGCTTTGTCAACTACGAGAAGTTCGCCGCCCACGTCGCCGGCATGGTGCTCGTGCTTGTGAGCTTCGATAGCCAGCAGACCTTCGCCGCGTACCTGCAAAAGTACCGCAAGACGAGCGAATACTACGCAGTCCTCGACATGAACCAGCACAGCTTTGAGGTACGTATGCTGGCTGTGCTCATGGGAAATGGTCGGAGGCTGGCAGTCTCACGCTGGTATTTATTATACTTGTCATTATACAGCAATCGCTGTCGCACGCGCTCGAGGCCCTGGACGAGGGCCACCGCGGCCTGCTTGCGCGCGAAGACATCGTGTCGGCGATTCAGAACACGTTCCCGGACGTGAGCCAGCGGCAGCTGCGGTCGCTGTTGGCGCTCGCGGACGTGGACGAGATGGGCGAGCTCGAGTACAACCTCATCACGCACTCGGCCTTCCAGGCGCTGCAGAAGCTCCAGGAGTACGACATGATGATCATGGAGTCCTAGGTTTCGTCAAATCGGTCTCCAGTCTCACTGTACAACATTGGTTTATTACGATGTCCCATCTTGACCATCACCAATTTCCATCATTTTCGTTCTCTCCTTTTCCTACCTACCTCAGTGGTTTCCAAAGCCGATCTGCGTTGACGAGACCATCACGATGTCGCGCATCTTGCGCTGAAAGCGGTCCGCATAGAGCTTCGGCGGCGCGGCCGAGATCCCAAAGCCGTCGTGTCGGAGAACCAGTGTCTTCCACAGTCTCTCCAAGCGCTTTCGCCACGTCCACGTCTGCAGCATGTCTACAATTCCCAGTGTGTAGTAGTCGGGTCCGACGACCGCGTAGGCCTGGTACCCGACCTTCTCGAGCGACCGCGAGCCAACCCACTTCGACTGGTCCGCGATGGGCGAGCCAATCTCGAAGGGTTTCGTGAACGACATGGAGTCGTAGCGCAGCAGAGAGGGCGAGTTCGTATTGGAGAGCAGTGGCGTGTTGTCGTTCTGGTCGCCACTACCACTGCCAGAAGCGCCGATCTGCAGCTTCCGACTGCTCTCGTTGTCGTTCATGACGGAGTACCGGCAGCTCCGATTGAACTTCTGCCGGTTGCCTGTCTCAATGTCCGCGAGGTCCTCGTCACTGGACGTCTCCGTGTGCTCGAGCTCATTAAACAGCGAACTGTACGAGTCCTCGCCGTCCGGATGGCATACCGGGTAGTTCACCTTGCGCTTCGTGGGGGACTTGATGAGGCTGCTGTGGTCGAAGGACGAGTGGTCCACGACATACTTGGTGCTGTGCACGCTCAGTAGCAGGCTGTAGTCCATGATGCCCTGCTCGCACAGGAAGTTGCTGTCGCTCGCCAACTGGGACATGAGTTCGTTGGCTGCAAGATGTACACATAGACAGAGACACGGGATGAGTTCGAAGGCTCTACTATCACTTGTGTGTTGAGCTCTTTCGGGAAAACGCACCAGTGTCGGGCAGCACGCGCAGCTTGCGGCGGAAGTCGTTGTCCTTGAGCACAACGTGCGGCAGGTGCGTGCCGTGGATGCTGTATTCGCAACTCTCCCTATAGATCACAAGCAAGCAATAGAAACTGGTTCGTTAGCACATCAGATAAGGAACAACAGAGCTAGCTAAAGCTGTGTGAATGTAGTCAAAGCTCATGAACATACCCTGATCCGTACTTGAACGCGTTGCTGCAGTACGTGCAAATCACGGTCTTCCCGGGCGGCAGCGCCTCAGCGTTGCGGTCGATCCACGAGCCCTTGATATCGTAGAACTGGTGCATGCTCACGCGGCCGATGGCGTTGCCCATGACGACGAAGCTGAAGTCCTGACCGTACATCTCGATCGAGTGGCAGCCGTAGAACCGCGTCAAGTGCGAGCCCGGGTTCGCCTTCATGTACCGGATATACGCTGGTAGCATTCGCAGCAGTACGGCGCGCTCGCTCCGCGTCACAGACTTGACGAGGAACGAGTAGTCGGCCGTGTAGAACATGAACGCGCCGCTCGAGCCTCCGGACTGGATCCGCTCGTGACACGTCGACAGGAACGATTTCCGATACAAAGTTTCCTTGATGCCAAACCCACGGCGGATATCTCGAAAAGACGCCGGGTTGTAGTCGTTGAAGCGCACGCTCATGCCCATCTCGTGCAGCCGCAGCCGCACCACACGCCTTGCCTCCGCAACCTTGGGGGCATTCGAGGACGCGGCCACGACACCACGGGTTGTGAAGTGGAGCACCTCTTTGCGTAGCGCCACGTTGAGTTGCGGCTGGAGGTCGATATCAATGTCGCTGTAGCGGTCGCAATTCTCCAGGTTGCTGCTGTTGGCCCCACTACGGCACCCGCACTCGGAGATGGACCAGTTGTTGATGCAGAGCCAGATGACGAGGTCGATGAAGCCCTTGGACGTCTGCAGGAAGGATGTGACGTTGCGCACGAGCTGCAGAACTGGCTCGTTCTTCTCGAGGAACGCGATGTCGGAGATCCAGAGTGAGATGAGGATGCTCTGGTAGATGATGTAGGCGACCGTGAAGATGCGCGCGCTCTTGATCACATCCTTCTTGGCCTCGAGTGCCTCCTTCATGCCGCCATAGGTATGTGTGCGCGTCTCGAGTACAGAGAACACGACCGCACAAAATACCGAGAGGATGACCACGATATAGTACATGAGCAGGAAGTTCGTGTCACTCTCGTCCACGAAGCACGCCGGGTCGTAGCGCGGGTTGAACTGCACCTCGGAGACCCAGAGCATGGCCGCGAAGAAGATGCCGACGCTCCAGGAGAAGAGGTGGTACCAGCGCATATTCTGCTTGACGTTCGTGAACGGGTTCGTCGCGCACTGGTACAAATTCAGCGACATGCTAAGAAACCAGCACTCGCTCGCGAACGAGCAGAACTGCGTCGTGGTCGCGAGCACGCGGCAGCCGTAACGGTTCACATACTGGTCCCAGTCGTACTGGAAGCGCGCGGCGAAGAGCAGGTCGACCACGGACTTCCAGAAGAGCAGCGCGTTCGGATGCTGCCGCCACTTGCGCTTGCGCAGGTAGGAGAGCACGATGACCGAGCAGCTGATGACTGAGATGAGCGCTCCTGTCTGCGTGTAGATCGCGCGCGGCCGTTTGTCGTACACCGCGAACGTGTACGTCATGCTGTGTGGTGTGAATAAGTCGGCAACAGCCTTGGGGCTTTGTCTGTTAAGAGAGCGTCCGTGTATTTGGTGACTGATCCAACGAACACCGCGCTCAACAGCACCGCCTTCTGGGGAGGGAATGCGCAACTGCTTAGCAGCCACATGCAAAGAGAGAGAGAGAGAGAGAAAGAGAAAGAGAGTGAGTATGCACCTATCATATCATGAGGGCTGTCTGTCTGTCTGCCAAGCAGAACGAACGCGAGGATGGAGCCATGGAGCCAGCAGGAAAGAACACGCCGCCTCCTCCTTTCAGTTCTCCTGCCACGTCACCACCATCACCAGCGTCGTCTATGGAAGCTGTCTGCCTGCCTGCCTGCTGACCAGGGCTACAACAGCAGACGCAAAAGCCAGGGCATGGGCAGACGCCTCACCTGCTCGTAGCTCGGAGGTGCGGAAGAATGAAAACTCGCTCAGGTGCTCAAGCGGATTTGCCCACATGGCCAAGCACACTCATCTCATTTCATCTCATTCATCTCACGTTGAGCCGAGCCGAGCCGAGCCGAGCCAAGCCAAGCTGATGCGGCTTGGAAAGACTTGGAAAATCAACGCTTGAATGTGTTGACAGCCATCCTTCGGCTTGGCGTGTCTTGTGCGATCTTGTCCTAGGCGTGAGCTCGGTGTGTCAAAGGTGTGTCTTGGCTCAGCGTGTCTTGGTCAGACACATCACATCACAGGGCATCATAATGCAGCCATCCTTGACGCCGATGCCCTAATCAGAGGTCCACGCACGGCGACCGCTCCCATGTGTTTGCATAACTCAACCCGTCTGGTTTTCTTACACATATGCTGACTGTGATTGGCATTAAGTACTACACTCCTGGACGAAAACAATCGCACACCAGTCTTTTATCGATAACTTTTGATCTACAGACCTCCCCCCCTATTGAAACATCGTCCAAATCAAATACCCTCTCGAAGAAGATATTTTGTTGTACACTTGTTGAAATCCATTTTAACAGTTCTTTGAAATTGGAGCATTCTTTGCAAACCAAGAGCCCACAACCGA